>JAJSSI010000048.1:0-86889 GCA_031841125.1 Acanthococcus lagerstroemiae | reverse complement strand
TTTTCGTTAACGTTCAATCAGTTGATGTTTACGAGAAAAGACACATTATTAATATTTTTAAAGAAATCTGCAGGGAGAAAATTTGTCTCCGTGCACTTATGTAAAAAAAATATTATGTACACGGTACGCGTGGGTCACAAACGTGTTTACGCTTGTTCTGTTGCAGAACTCGTGTTAACGTTCTTTTTCCTCACTAAGTAATATCGTAATATCTGGTACGTTTGGCATGTAGTAAGTAGTACTCACCTCGCCGATGCAATCACAGATGCAGTGTACGCAACAATGTGGGATGAGTTATACTGCGATACACGGACAAGTAATCTGCGGAAATTAAGCACAACGTGTAGTCTGATACCTGTCACTCTGTAATGCTATGCTGTTACACGTTTCGTAGGTACACAGAAATATATACGGAAAACGTATTACGTTTAGCATGTACGTCGTACTTGTACTCACCTCTTCGAACGGCAACGGTGTAGAATCTGACTATACGTACTTCAAATTGCTTCGATTTTCACTTTTAATAACATAATATGAAATACAATTCCAACAATCTTTCACGCAAAACACTCGTATCTCGAAATACTGGACAAAGTTATACAATAAAAACTGTTTAACCGAAAGGCAACCAATGAGCAACCAAGAGCAACCAAAGGGCAACCAACGGGCAACCAACGGGCAACCAACGGGCAACCGTGAAGTTTGCTGGAGAATATGAGGCAACTTCTAGAAGTGGGCGGTCCTTCAGTGTGGTTGCCCTGCAGTTGCCCTAAAACGGCAACAGTTACCCTATTCTACAAGGCAACTACAGGGCAACCGTATTCAAATTATTTATCGGGAGCTACGCTTATCACCTCTGAAGATTACAGATGAAAAATCATTAAATCAGAAGAGACGAATAAAGCTGGTCGATAGGCAAAAGAAAAAGGTTCTAAGTGCAAGAAAAATATAATATTATAGAAGAAGCAATTAAAGAAGGCACCGAAGAATATGGGGTGATTAGAGAAAAAGAAATAGCGGATGACAAACTAACAGAAAAAACCAAAAAGATAACCGAGGAAAGGGATCAACTGCAAACAAAAAAAAGTCTTGGCACCAACGGAGAAAATAAAACTGACGAAATTGAAGAAATTAGCTCGACAACAAATTCGAAATGACATAAGAACACTTGATACAGCAAAAGTGGAAAACAGTATGAGGGACAATGGATCTATAAAAATGGCAACAAAAGAACTGTGCAAAGAGGGAAATTTGGTTTTGGAAAGTTGAAAACAAACAATCCCGTTGAAGATTTTGATGTGCGTATCCAAGTGGAACACATTCGGAAAACCACTTCCACTACTAAATTGATGAGCTCTATATATTAAAACAGGGTTAGATGCGAGAGTAGTAGTAAGCGTTTGTGAACAGTCTGCGTTGTGGAATTCCCACTTTAAAATGTACACCAAGGATCTATGTATTGGCGAGCGCATTCAGGTGGATATACATTCGTAAAACCACTACCACTACTAAATTGATGAGCTTTATGATGAAAACCGGTTCAGATGTGTGGGTGGTAGTGACAGTGAGCATTCCTGGACAATCTGCGTGGTGGAATTTCAACTTTAAAACCACAACATAACCGCTACCCCACCGTTTCTGCACTTGTACTATGACAACCAATCATAACGTTTCTGTTGAAAACGGTTGATATTTCAAACAAAACAGAATTACCAGTAGTAGATGGATCACTTGAGGACACATTCAAAAGTGATGACGTCACTCCCCACTTTGGCCACGCCCATCAAGCAACCGTTGTTGTTTTTTTTTTTCTACTACTAATATAATAATATGAATATGATGACGTCGTGCGCTATAATTAATTTTTTTCTTTAAATAAAATATGACTTATAATAATATGTACACTTATACTTAGATTTTTTTTTTTTTTTTTACTATAATAATAATGTACTAGTACTTACCACCAAACAACCTCACCAGCTGGTTGATAGCCGTAATTTTGTAAACATTTGTTATACGCGTGTACTTTACTGAGAGCACAGCGTGTAGGATGGAACATGTGATACTTACAGGTAATAGTAGTGTCAATTTTACTTAGGTAAAGATCTAAATCCAAGACTTGTACTTTTCCTTCTAATACTTTTGAAATATATTTTACATGTTCTGAGCCCTTCACAAGAATGACATCCGCGTGATTTAGTAAATTCATTCGTATTAAAGTCTCTACGTGTTCATATTCAATAGTCCCCAAACTCCAAAGTAAACCGTGAATGTGTTTTGATAGAAAATTAACCCGTTTTTCATTTCTGGTGATAGGTAGGTGTAGTGACAAGGAGGTTTGAAGACAAAATGCGAGGCGAAAGACTCCCCATACTTTACTATCGCTAGTTCCTTCACTATAAATTTATTATCAAGGGATTTGAATGCCTGGAAATCTACAATGTAAGCCGCCATAGTGTAATAATTTGCAGTAAACAATCAATGAACAGAGCTTCCGTAAAGAGATGTGTTCACTGTAATGTCCACAGCAAGTATGAGTATACTGGGTAGAGCTACCTATATTTATAGTTTTTTCATTACCCCCACCACCTTTTTATTCTACAGTGAAGAGAGGGGATAACTTACATGAGCGACAGTATCTGCGACGTACATATGATGGATTAAACCAATAGTCTTTAATGCCGTTAAAATCTACAGTTTTTTCCTCACAATCTTCATCTACTGAACATTTTATATTTTGCTGATCGAAAAGTATGATATATTTTTCTACACACTTATCACACAAGTGGGTGATGTTATACAGATAATCAGTATCTATCCAACGTATAGAATACGATCTATAATTTACCTTATATTTATTTTGATGTTCATTGATAATACAATCTAATGGGATGTTTCCTTTTCGCAGACTAATATAGTACCGAATGTTTAATGGTCTTGTTGTAAAACTCCTTAGACATATTTTATACGAATAAACCCGTGTTCTGTATTCAGCCCAAGCTAATATTTCTGTACTCGATAAATTCAACCATTTTTCCCTCAACTGTCTCTCAAGAACTGGTGGTAGGCCAGTAATCTCATGCACATTAGCAATAGTTGCAAAATATACCTTTGTAGCGAGATTGAGCAGTGAAGCCATCGTATATGTAGTCCACAACTCGAGTGATGAAACCCAAGAAACCTCACATCTTATATATTTTTTCAATTTCCCCCACCACTAATATTTAGAACCACACCTGGTTTGAATACCCATACAATTTGCAACACGTTCCCTACTACAAGGGTTTTAAGATACTGATCTGAAACGCTATTCCAATATTTCAGATTGTCAATTGTTACAGGGAGTGTAGGTGTCAAGTCACACTTGAAATATTTTGTACACACTCTTAAGTTTTCCAGAAGAAGTAATTTCAAATTTTTCAATTTCATAATCACTATCCTCAAAGGGTAAATCTCGAAAGTCAATGTACGGAATGGTTATTTCTTCATTATGATGGAAATTGTGCTGGTTATTCTCTTCAAAACATAACCGTATGTTTGTTATCGTTGTACGAGAAGTGGTCATAAGGAAGACCATTGTTATTATAAATCTGCTGCATGTAACAAGTGCGGAAAAATTGGACACATCGCCGTGGCCTGTGGAAAATCAAGGGAGGCGCTCAGGAAAAGCAGCCCGTCCAAAGTGAATCAAATTGATAACGCCGAGCCTTATGAAACAGTGCCATTATCAGCGGTATCCGATTACAATTTTCACGACTACGAAATTGAGAAAGTAAACGCCATCAGAGATCCGAAAGACAAAGTATTTACCCAACTTTATTTAGACAAGGTACCGGTAGTTTTTGAAGCTGACAGTGGATCTCGTTTTGCTATTATGTCGAAAAAGAATTTTTCAAAATTGAATTTATGTAAAACTTTGGAATCGTGTAAAATCCTTTTGCAAAGCTATATACCGGTCATTATATTCTTGTAATCGGATTCGTGAAAGTAAACGTTACATACAAGTCGAACATTTTTAAAGATCTTAGATTATTACTTGTAAACGAGGATTACGATACGGTATTTGGTAGAGAGTGGTGGTATGCGATACGTTTCGATATTTACGACGGTGTAGTCGATGAAATTGTTAAGAAAATAAATGTACCGTTCGATCTAGAAAAAGCGTTAAATAAACTCGCAATCGAATTCGACGACCTTTTTACTGACGATAATACGACGCTAAAAGATATTTGTGAACATGTTTCGATTCACTCCAACGCAAAACCGATTTTTTGTAGACACCGTAATGTAGTATATTCCTTTGTGACAATGTAACTAATGAAATTGATCGTCTTGTTAATGCAGGGATCTACGTGGCGGTAACATCGGCCGAATGGGCAACGCCGTTGGTGGTAGTGCGGAAACTAGAAGGAGCGGTGTGGTTGGTGGGCGACTACAGCGTTACGGTCAACAAAGCGATAGTTCCAGAGGAGTACCCGATACCAAACATTGAAGAAATCCTGTATGATTTCAGAGTCTGTAAGTTTTATTCAAAATTCGATGTAAAAGAAGCGTACATGCGAATGAAAGTAGACGACGAAACTGCCAAGCTTCTGACAGTAAACACGACAAAGGGTTTATTTAAGGTAACTCGTTTAAATTATGGCATTCAGTCGGCGCCTGCAAAATGGCAGAGATATGTAGAAACGATTTTTAAAGCCTGTCTCCGGATGTAGATGTTTCTACGATGATATAAAAATCTCTAGCGCCGACTCACTCGTACATTTTAAGAGTATCAAGCAATTTTTTGAAATTTGTTAAGAAAATAATGTGAAGCTTAAGAAAAGCAAATGCCAGTTTCTGACAAATGAGTTAGAATATCTCGGTTATAAGATTGACGAAAAAGGTATTCACAAAACGTCTGAGAAAATAGACGCGATACTTAAGGCACCACCACCGAGAAATGTGTCAGAAGTAAAATCTTTTACAGGCCTTGTTGTTTTTTATAGCAGATTTTGTCCAAACATGAGTCACATTTTGCATCCGATTAATAAATTATTGCAGAAAAATGTCGAGTTCGTCTGGGACGAAAAATGCCAAGCAGCATTTAACAAAATCAAAAGGCTGATCACATCCGAGAAAATATTAGGCCATTTCGATCCGAATTGAGAGTTGATACTGGCAACGGATGCGTCCCCATATGCGATCGGAGCAGTTCTCAGTCACCGTTACAAAAATGGAGAAAGACCTGTAGCGTTCGCTTCAAGAGCGCTATCAAAAGCAGAACGTAATTATAGCCAGATAGATCGCGAAAGTCTAGAGATCTACTGGGGTGTTAAAAGATTTTTTAAATACTTGTTCGGGCGAAAATTTACGTTGTATGTCGATTGTAAACCCTTACAATCCATTTTCGCGAAAGATGCTGCGAAACCAGCGCTGAGTGCAACCAGGCTCCTGCACTACGCACTTTTTCTACAGGGTTTCAACTATGACATCAGATACCGGAAATCTGATGAGCACTCCAACGCAAATTTTGTTTCGCGGTTTCCAATTCAAGCAGCTATTGAGTCCGGCCCAGACGAACCGAGCATTGTCCAAGTAAACCAAATTGAAATGCTCCCCTTTACGGTAACCGATCTCGCGCAAGAGTCTGCGCTAGATCCGGAAATTGCGCCGATCATCAACCAACTACAAGCAAAGTCAACGAGTAACGCAAAGAAGTACGCGGAATTGGCCAGAGAATTTGCTGTTGAAAATGGATGTGTTCTGTTCGGAGTGCGAGTGTTCGTGCCAAGGAATTTTAGAAACCAGATTTTTGCATATTGGCCATCTAGGCGCCAGTAAAATGAAAAGTCTCGCCCGCAGCCATGTTTACTGGCCCGGTTTGGACAAGGACATTGAACAACAGGTGCAGAACTGTTCCTTCTGCGCACAAAACGCGAACGCAGTACACGTACCATCGCACCTGTGGGAACCACCAACACAACCATGGGAACGCATTCACATGGATTACGCAGGGCCATTTATGGGCTACAATTTTTTCATCGTCATCGACGCATATTCAAAATGGCCAGAAGTCTTCGCAATGCCAGTTGAACGGAAAAATGGCACAAATAGTGCAGCAACGATTAAAAAATTGAACGAATGTTTTGCACGGTTTGGTTGCCCACAAATCCTAGTGAGCGACAACGGCGTACAGTTTACTAGCGCCGAGTTCCGAGAATTTTGCCGAAGAAACAGAATAAAACAAATGCACTCGGCCCATATCATCCGCAATCAAACGGGCAAGCAGAAAGATTCGTGCAAACGCTAAGAAGAGCTTTGAAAATCTCGATCCAAGAAAATCCGAGAGAACACATCCAATCAAAAGTACAACGGTTCCTGTTAGCATATTGTCGAGCACCTCTCAGAGAGGGGAAGAGTCCATATCAACTGATGCTGGGTCGAGAAATTCGTACAAAGATCAGTCTCAGAGGCGACATCGAAATGAGTAAAGACGAACTGAACACATGCGCTGCCAAAAAAGAAGACGTTTGGTTCCGAGTGTTCAGTGGACCGAAGAACTGGGATCGCGGAGTATTGGTCCGAAAAATCGGAGCAGTAATGGCGGAAGTCCAGGATGTGTCTGGTCAAACCCATCAAAGACACCTGGCACAGATTCGGCGAGATCGGTCCGAAAAAGACAAAAGGGTCACGGGGACCATCCAGGCAGACTGGAATGATACCGCAACCCAGCCAGCAGTAACCAGGAATGCAGAGCATCAAACCCCACCACCGCCACCTTCCGCACCAATACCACTACCACGGCCGCCGCCATCATCATCAGCAACTACCCCACCGGAGAGTGCGGAGCAATCGATCGTTCCCCCCGTGGGGGACACCCCGGCTGTCTCGGGGCCCACCTCTCTAGTACCTTCCCCCCCCGTTCGAGCCGTACGCGGCACCCGCCGGAACGATTCTCACCCTAAGGGGGGAAGGGTGTTGTAACCCTAGTCTAACTTCGTTTTTCGTGTTGCCCCAATGGCAACCCTGATTGTCGAGTCTGATATCGTATTAACCTTCGTTGTTTACTTGTTCCTTCAACGGCAGTTCTGTGATGAATACTGAACGAATATATATATTTGATTTGGGTGATCTTGTCATGCTTTATTGAGTGTTGCTAGTGCGAGAAATTACAAAACGTTCGATTCGCGCATGGTACAAAAATGCTTATACAATTCCCGATCTGTGCAATTTCGCGTTTGGTACGTAACATCCTGACCGTTATCTGTGAGAAGATATACCCTTCCCTGTTAAAGAGCATTATTGTTGTAACTATGTATAATATATTGTAGTTTCTGCATTCGTAATTGGTGGTCAGGTATTTGGGTGATTCCATATTGAATTTCCAGCTAGGAATTTGTAAAAAATGTAATACTTAATATCAGTAGTTGTATCTAATGTTGGCCACATTACATTCAGCTACATGTATCAAATATTCTCCGCATATTTACCCAATAGGAAAAGGAAAATGGCAATTTTGTTCTTAAGCGTGGACATAAAATAGGTATGTTCAACGTGGACACTCACATATTTCTTGTATCCACGACGAAAGACGTGAATCTTTCGACACTTAGAAGCAGTCTGTAGAAACAGCCTCTAAATCTTCTTTGTGCAGAGACTACTTTCCTAGATGAATTGTAGGTACTTTGTAAAACCGTGATCTGTAAGATTGTAACCTATATTGCCATTGCCACTGTGTGATCATACAGCCTCATCTTATCGCACTATGTAAACGTGAAAAATTTGTCTTTCAACGTGGACAACAATTTTTTATTATCTACCCCCCCCCCCCCCAAAAAAAAATCAAAATTAAGCCCGCCCATCGACGGAATACGGTTTTCTCAGTGCTCCTAGTATCGATTTCAACGAAAATACATTTGGAAAATGAACCTCGTTTTTTTTTTTTTGTCCACGTTGAACTGTCTAATTTTCAGAGAATCACCCATTTACTGTCTTGAGCATTATGGTATGCCTTCCCTTAGGAGATATCACAAATTTATTATTTGTCTGTTATTCCATTTATTATCTCCTAATTTGCGCATATTCATTTTGCAGTAATAGCATCAACTATCACCAAAAATGTATCCAAAACCTTGAACATTGTTCAGGAATGGATCAGAAATAAGCGGCGGGGCACAAAAATACGAAATGACCAACGAAACAGTGCACAACCACGACCAAGTATAAAAAAAAGGCGGACAAATAGTTCAACACAGCCCAGACATTCGTTTCCAAATTTGAATCAAAGTCAAATATCTTCGTTACTGCGCACCCTCTCACTTCCTCAAAACATCATACCTTGCAAACAATAGTGACATTAGATGGTCCGTCCATCTCATCAAATTCCAGAATAGGATGTATACAATACTTTAGAATTTGTTTTTTATTTAAATTGTTTTTTAATGAATGATTTTTTTTTATTTTAAATAATATTTCAGGGTGTCTGTACACCTATTGATAAGCAGTTTTGTTATTGCGATTGAGTGAAAAAAGAAAACGAATTTAATTTACAAAAATGTAATCGCAGTATTTACTCCTACATCGAATTTGCGATCTAGCGTGATACGAATGGCTACTAGAAACACACTGGCACTATACAGAAATGTACAAAGTTGACTCCATAACAACAAAAAAGAAGAGAAGAGAGTTCGGACAAAAGGACGAATAACTGAATATACTACGAGGAAAAAACAGGTTGCAGGATAAGATGGAAGGAATTGGTGGAAGGACAGGGGTTTTAAACTTACGACTACCTATACAACCTAAACATACTCCCCCCCCCCCCCGTTGAAGGATACTTCAACAACCATAAGTCTAATCTTACCCCATTATACACAACGATTATACATATTACATATTACGAACTTACAAAATCAAACCAAAATAATACAACACGAAAATTAATAACGAAGAAAAAAAAAAAACACAAACAATTAACGAATATATTCACATAAGTAACATAAATTTATCAACCCTTTACAGGCAATCGAATAAGTTTATGGATTGGGCGTTTGAATACACCCGTCGACGTTTTCAACTCACAGACGCGAACATGACCGTCTGTACCCGGAAAAACCTTGAGCACACGTCCCCGCGCCCACATTGCCGGTAGTATCAAGTCCTCTTTTATTAATACAAGTTCACCAACCTTGATATTGCTATGCGGACGGTGCCACTTTTGTCGAGTTTGTAAGGTACCCAAGTACTCGGTTCTCCATCTTTTCCAGAATGATTGCGCCAGCTGTGATATTAATTTCCACCGCTGGCGCAATCCGACTGATTGGTCAGTGACGTCCGGTTCCGGCAGGGCTGAAGGCGTTGTTCCAATGAGGAAATGCCCTGGTGTCAACACCTCCAAGTCATCAGGGTTGTCGGAAAGAGGCGTTAATGGCCGCGAGTTGAGGCATGTTTCGATCTGGGCTAGTAGAGTGGCGACCTCTTCGAATGTAAGATTGCGACCCTGCATCACAGCTGCCAAATGTCGTTTGGTTGACTTTACACCGGCCTCCCAAATACCACCGAAATGAGGCGCACCCGGTGGGTTGAAGTGCCACTGGATGCCTTCGAGTACAAAATATTGGGAGAATCGAGGATCCGCCTTCAAGGTGCTGACCCATTTGCGAAGCTCGCGATCTGCTCCCTTGAAATTTGTTCCGCAGTCACTGTACAAGTTGGCTGGTCTACCCCTGCGGGCTACAAACCGATGTAACGAGGCGAGGAAGGCTGCCGTGGATAGATCGGAGACGAGCTCGAGATGAATAGCTCGTGTAGCCATACATACATAAAGAGCAATCCACGCCTTGGTAGTGACAACACCTCTTACACGTACAGCGTGAACTTGAAGCGGCCCGCAGTAGTCGATTCCAGTATTCATAAAGGCCCGAATGCCCTCGAGTCGAGCGGAGGGTAAATTAGCCATGATTTGCTGCTGCGGTCTGCCCGAGTAACGGCGGCATACCACGCACTCCTTGACTATCCTTCGAACCAATGAACGGCCCTGTAGTATCCAGTAGCGCGTGCGAAGTGTGGATAATAACAAATCTGGAGGCGCGTGAAGGTAAGTCAGGTGATAATGTCGGACTACCAGCTTTGAAAAATGGTGATAAGCTGGCAGTAACCATGGATGTCGCTGCATGTAGGGTAGTCCTGCCTGAATGAGACGACCTCCCACGCGCATAATTCCCTCCGCGTCCATGAATGGGTGCAAGCGAGTTAATGGGGCGGCAGGCGAGAGCGATTTCCCGACTTGAAGACGTGCGATCTTGGCGGAAAAGCACTGACCTTGTATGATGCGAATGAGTCGCCCTTCGGATTCGCGAATTTCAACGGCCGTAAGAAAACCCTTGCGTCGTTCTCCACGGCAGCCAGTCATGAAGCGGAGACAGTAAGCTGTAATTCGAAGCAACTTAGTAAGCGACGAATATTTCGTCACAAAATCCGAGGATGTAGTCAGTCCGCATACAGCAGCTGAGGCTGCCCGACTACCCTCCAGTAAAGCGAATTCATCAAATGGTAAATCGGCCGCAGTCCCGTGTTCTTCGGTTCTAAGCCACTGTGGCCCCGACCACCACAACTGGTGATTAATCAGCTCAGCTGTAGTGATTCCTCGTGACGCACAATCGGCAGGATTTTCTCGTCCCGCTACATGTCCCCAAAACTGACGAGGCAACGATTCCTGAATCTCTGCCACCCCGTTCTTCACGAAAGGTTTCCAACATGTTGGGTGTTTGGAGATCCAGGAAAGAACAACGGTGGAGTCCGTCCATGCGAATGTTTTTTCGATTTGTAATGTCGATGCTGACGAAACAAAGCGAAGTAGTCGAGTGAGAAGCACCGCCGCACAAAGTTCGAGTCGAGGAATGGACACCGGCTTGAGAGGTGCTACCTTTGTGCGAGCACAGAGTTGGTATACTTACTTCGATCGTGCAGGCGATTCGATCATTTTCGCATAGACGACGGCTGCGTATGCACTCTTCAAGGCGTCGGAAAATCCATGCAATTCTACAGATGATGGTGAGAAAGTAAATATGCAGCGTTGTAAGCGAACATACTGTAAGGCTAGAAGCTGCTCCCGTAGCACAGACCATCGATTAGCGTACGAAATTGGCAGTGAGTCGTCCCATGACAACCCTTTGGTCCACAAGTGCTGTAGGAGTACCTTACATTGAACTGTCACTGGCGCCAGCCAGCCGAGTGGGTCGAATTGACGAGCGACATCGGAGAGAATTATTCACTTCGTAACAGTGTCAGAAGCCGAAGAAAGAGACACTGAGAAGTGAAGAAAGTCGCCTTTTGTATTCCATCGCAGTCCTAGAGTGCCAACTGAGTCGAATTGCGATAAGGATTGCGAATCATTGAGGGCACGATTCTCTGGTGGGACGCCTGATAGAACCGCTTCCGAATTTGACGCCCATTTCCCAAGTTCCATTCCAGCTGAACCCAGCACCGAAATGAGTCGCTGCTGCTTGTCAATGAGCTCGGCAACTAAGTCAGCGCCGGTTAAAACATCGTCAACGAAAAAATCGTTAATCAGAGTTGACGAGGGCCACTCGTCCTCAAATAGTTGGCGCAGACATCGATTAGCGAGGAATGGTGATGCAGACAAACCATATGTCACCGTATTCAGCTCATAAACGGCCACCGGGTCCGAAGCATTAAAACGCCATAATATATTCTGGTGCCGTCGGTCCTTCACATCTACCAAAATTTGCCGAAACATTTTTTTGATGTCTGCCGCAAAGACAACGACCTGTTCACGAAATCGAAGGAGTATGGCGACGATGTCATTTTGTAGCTTAGGTCCGGTCAACAGCACGTCATTCAAACTGCATCCATTGTTCGATTTGGCCGAACCATCAAATACGACTCGAATGCCCTTTGCATTAAAAACTGGATGATGAGGAAGAAAGAAACGATCAGAAACGTCTTCTCCTTTTACCTGCGTCATGTGTCCCAGTGAAATATATTCCTTAATGAATGAAGTGTACAACGCGCGCTGCTCTGCGAATTTATTTAGCCTGCGTTCGAGTGACAAAAAACGCCGAAGTGCCTGATTGTATGAGTCACCTAACAACAAATGGTGATCTTGGACAAAAGGCAAGTTAACGACGTAGCGACCATTTAATCTTTTGTGTGTATTTCGAAAATGCGTTTCGCACACATTGTCTTCGGCATCCGTTTTCGATGTTTCATTGTCCGGAATTTCGGAGAGTTCCCAAAATTTGTGGACCAGCTCGTCCAACGCATAGAGCGACAGGAAAGTTAGAAGCGAGGTGGTACCACCAGTAAGGCAGGCTCCGCTAATCACCCAACCGAATACAGTTTGCTGGGCGACTAAATCTCCATGAAACCCTTCTTGCCGGCCATCGATAAACACTCTCGATGTGAACTCTGCTCCGAGTAGCAAATCAATGCGACCAGGTTTTCCGAAATTCGGATCTGCGAGTTCGATGCCTGGAATATCGAACCTTGCTACTTCCAGTACTGGAATCCGACTAGTGATTTTTGGCAGAACGTTAAATGCAGCTGACAACGCGAACTGCGTTCGACTTGACTGAATACATAGCTGCACTCGACCCTTCGAAACACCACAATTGGTTCCATTGACACCATGAACAGCAAGGCGTCCTGGTTCTCTTTTCTGCCCCAGCAACGTAGCGAGTTCTTCGGTGACAAAACAGCCTTGAGACCCAGTATCCAGCAACGCTCGGCACTGCCTCAAATTCCCAGATGAATCACGCACAAGCACCACTGCTGTAGGCAGCAATACTAAAGTCTCGGCATTAGAAACGTGAGCGAGGGTGGTCTCCTTTGCGGGCGTCGAGACTGCAGGCGCAGAAGTAGAATTTTCGGATTCAGTTGCCGAAGACTGTGCCATATTGTCCGCTTGCTTCTGTTCGAAATGAAGCAAGGAATGATGATGCTTCGAGCAGTACTTGCACAACACCTTGCTATAACAGGACCTATTACTATGTCCAACCTTGAGACACTTGAAACAGACATTCGAGTTACAAACTAGGTCGTATTTTGCATTAGTTTCAAGTTTGGCGAATTTCGAAAAGTCGGGTAGCAAATGAGTACCGTCACAGCAGCTGCACCGCACCACTCTTCGATTTGACTCAGTTTCTGTCAGGGTTTGAGCTGTGCTGTTGGACATGTCTGCCACAAACGAACTAGCCTTCGAAATAGGCTTCTTTTGCCACTTATTTACTGGCGAATTCGAAACCTTACTATTGGGCACAATCTCTGACCTCGGTGCAACGGCGATACCCGCCGTCCGCTCTTTCAGAAATTCAATCAACGAGTCGAAGGTCGGCAGTGCCGTCGAAGAGCTACGAAAGCCCCACTCACGACTAGTCACCTTATCCAATTTGTCAGTAACTTCGAGTACGAGGAAAGCATCCCAAGCCTCGACCTTCTGCCCTAAGCCTTTCAGGGCTCGAGTATTTTTGACGACGCAATCTAAAAGGCCTTGAACCTGTTTTTCCGATTCAATTTTCGGAAAATGCCGAATCTGATTCACATGCGCGTATATGATTAATTTTTGGTTCTCGTACCTGTCTCGGAGTAGCTCCCAGGCCTGTGCGTAATTATTCTCCGTGATCGGCAGATCTGAGACGAGATTGAGCGCTTCTCCTCGCAGCGACGATTTCAGGTACTGGAGGCGCTTCGAATCTGACCTCAGCCATCAGTGAGCCGAATAAATCCTTGAAAGACTGCCACTCTGCTAGACTACCGCTAAATTGGGGCAGGCTTAAGGATGGCAGTTTTACCTTCCTCACTATGTTTACAGAGGGAGCCGATAAGCTTGGCACCGATGCGATTGATGTACATTTTGCCACGAAGTCGTCAAGCAATGCCTTTGCTTGGCACAAGTTTTCCTCGAACGCTTCTCGCACTTCGAGGGCAGCGGTAAAGTCGTTGTCTGAAACAGCATCTTCAATCTCACATTGTACCTTCTCGAAGTTCCGAGAAAGTCTTTCGAGTCGCTCTAACCGTGCCTTAACGTCAGTCAGATTTGAGTTTTCGCTCAAGGCTTCGGAGAACTGCAAGATTTCTTCAACCTGCTTCATAGCAGATCGTCGCTTTGGGATTAACTTCTCCATCATAAACGCGAAGTGAACAAAACGAATAAGAAAAGTGGCGAATCAAACGGACGAATGAGACTAGGAGAAATTAATAAACCAATCAAACGAATCACGAAATTGACAAATAAACCGAACAAATTGACGAATTGATTGAACGAATTAAGAATTGGCCGAATGACACCAACGAATTCACGAATAAAAAAACGAACTGAAAATTAACCAGACGAACTACCGAATTAACGAATTAAAAAACGAAAGACGAATTTACCAAACGAATTAACCAGACGAATTGGCTGCGAGTTTTCGAACGAACTCGCCGAATACCAAATAAAAATACGAATTTTCGAGTTCAAAAACCGAATTAAATCATGACTAGAAAGCTGGTGAGGTAACCGTACCCCATCCGGCCCGGAGGACCAAAATGTTATTGCGATTGAGTGAAAAAAGAAAACGAATTTAATTTACAAAAATGTAATCGCAATATTTACTCCTACATCGAATTTGCGATCTAGCGCGATACGAATGGCTACTAGAAACACACTGGCACTATACAGAAATGTACAAAGTTGACTCCATAACAACGAAAAAGAAGAGAAGAGAGTTCGGACAAAAGGACGAATAACTGAATATACTACGAGGAAAAAACAGGTTGCAGGATAAGATGGAAGGAATTGGTGGAAGGACAGGGGTTTTAAACTTACGACTACCTATACAACCTGAACAAGTTTGGTTCTCGCACTGAGCTTGTCATACGTTCATGGTTTTGCCCGCTTCACGCTTATTACCTGTTCGGTTTCTTTCAAAACTTCCTCAAACTGATTGTACGAGTCCTACAGATCCGCCGCCCGTGTTGGTTCTATCCTATTTTTGGACGCCATTCCTTTGCAGTTGTAATGTAAAATTTGTAAGTCAGTCTTGCTCTCTCTGCTATCTTATATACATATATTTTGGGACAAGTGTTTTGTAAATTAGCTCAACCATTTCTTTGGAGAGGTGCTCGTCTATGAAAATCAACTGGGGAGCCAGGTCAGATTACCTGGCCATTCAGCTTTTCCTTCTTATAGTTTTCTACCAGGTCTTATTTGACCCCATTACTATTTAGTCTAACAATCATTGTTATGGTCTGATTTCTGGAAGGCAGCCCTTGTACTGCCCAGAAATAGTAGTCTTGGAGCTCTACCTCAAGGTTTTCTGTCGCCTTATTAAATATCTTCTTCACATCTTCTGACTCCTGGTACAGAATGCCATTAACTATGACATTATTATAGACCAATGAGTGTAGAACAAAGCTTTGGGAAACTTTTTTCGACCATTGTCAAAAACAGTTTATACGAGTACAATCAACTAGATAAAAATTAGAGCAGAGAACAAGCGGGATTCCGCAAAAATTACTCAACAACAGACCAAATCTTCATAGTTAATCAATTAATTGAAAAAGCCAATATGTATACAATGGGGGAGTGCATCTTTTGTTCATCGACTTCAACAGCCTTCGATTCAGTTCACCACAACTTTTTATGGAAAGCAATTTGAAACAGGGGATGAAACAAAACGGATAAATATAGTCAAGAAGGTGTACGAAAATGCAAAAGCGTACATAAAAATGGACGAGCAAGGACGGGAATTTGCGATTCAAAAGGGGGTACGTCAAGGTGATCCACTATCCGCGAACTTATTTAATTGCATAGTAGAACAGATTTTTAGGAACTTAAACAGGGAACAGCGGGGAGTAAAAATAGATGAGGAAAGGCTGTCAAACCTAAGATTCGCGGATGACATTATAATTATAGCAGAAAGTAAAAAAGAACTCCAAAATATGGCAAATGACCTCAGAAACGAATGAAAAACTAGCAGGACTCACAATATGGAAAAAAACAAAAATTAAACAAGAAAATGGAGGAATTTAAAATCGAAGGAGGGATAATACAAACAGTAAAGGAAATTGAATATTTCGGACAAAAAATTTAATTTCAAAATTAATGGGAACAAAAAAGAAATATCCAAATGAATAAAGCGAGTATGGAAAAACTATTGGCAATGAAGGAATTCTATAAAGGGAAAATAGTGAAGAAACTGAAATTCAAAATCTGGGTGAGTTGTACCTTACCACATACGGATATCAGACATAGGCGGCAACAAAAGCCAGTGTGGAAAAAATTCAGACTTCCCAAAGAGCAATGGAAAGAAGTATTTTAGGAATCAAAAAGCGGGACAAAATCAAAAATACCGAAATCAGGGCAAAATCAGGACTAAAAGACATAGGGTACACGTAAGAGGGTAGATGGGAGAGGAAAGTTTTGGACTGGATACCAAGGGAAGGAAAGCGCAACAAGGGTAGACCGCAAACAAGATGGAGAGATGAGATAGTTCTGGAGAGGAGACCAACATGGGAAGGAGAAGCAAGAGACAGGAAAATATGGACGGAATGTGTACAGGCATTTACTCAGAAATGGGCCAATATTGGGGGAATAGAGTTTGATAAACGTTACGTATAATAACAAAATTTGTCAACCAATATTGTGCTGTAAAAAAAAAGGAGTTATACAAATTTAAAAAAAAATTAAAATATTCTGCAAAAATGGGAAAACTGGCCAGATATTTTTGAATATACTCTAAAAAAATAGAAAATATGGCGAAACATGCTTTCAAACTCAGAATGTGCCATAAATATGCTCGATGAAGTATGGCTCATTCTTCTTGAAATTCTATGAATCGCAAAAATAACATGGATATTCTCTTCCGATTTTACAAAATTTGCCAGCTGTGGAACATTTTGGGGAAGCCCTCCCGCCCATATGGGCAACCAGAAATTATCGCCGAGAGCAGATAAACCAGAAAAAAGTGGGGTGGTAGGGAGGGTAAATTTTCCGAAACGAAATGAACACTTTAAATTACTTCACTCAATCTTCAAGATTTTTTAGGAAAATGCTCAAGGCTGGGGGGAGGGGCTATAGCTCCATAGCCCTCCTGGCTGCGCCTATGCTTCCGCCCCATCCCTCCTAAAAACAGGGTTGTCCTAATATCGTATCGATAATTATCAACAAGATGACGTCAAATACCGCGGTAATCGATAATTATCGATAAGACGCATGATAACAACAACAAACTAACGTACTTTACGTACTGTCGAATGTCCTGTGATAATACACATGAAATACGTTGATAATTTTTCTTCAGAACGTTAACCAATAAATATTCACTCAGGTACGAAACTTTACTTTTTGTCTGGGTGCAAAAGGAGAAATTTGCCGACTAATACATTTTATTTCTTAAATTTGCCAACTTTTATTAGCCTGGTGTATCATTGAAAACTGTCCCATGCTGACAATCACTGGCAACCTGAATAAAATCAAAAATGCAATGGATATATTTTTATAATGAAATGTTTATATTTAGTAAAAAAGAAAGCACTACAATCATGATTTAAAAAAAAAAGAAAAAAAAAAAAAAGATTATTTGGTCAAGTAATAAGTAGGTATACCTACATGTATGTAAGAAAAAAATTCACAAAAAAAAGGCTATATATACTCGTACGTAGGTAGATACTCATTCTGACATTTATCATTAGTTATTATATTTTTATTTTTCGAGTTTTTACCATTGACCAAATTTGTACAATTTTTTTCACACCAATCTGGTCTACTAAATCTTTCTGAGTAAAGTAAGAATGAAAAGCGACTTCGTTCTCTTATCAGTCATGGTAGTCCTTAGAGAACTTTTTACAAATTTCAAAGGACTGAAACTCCGCTCATTCGAAGCTACTGAAAATGGTGCGGTTTTTACTACTTTGCAGTAGTAGTTTGCCGCGGGGAGAGCAGTTTTAAATTTTTCACTGATATTGATGATATCATTTACGCTCGTTGCCTCACTACATTGGTCAGAAAGAATTTCTAGTTTGGCAAAAATTTGGTCTTCGTCCTTAAATGGACAGTTTGGAACTAATTCCATCATTTTTATTACATTTTCTTTTTTTAAAGAATTTCTGGAAAACGGCAAACTGAACACGTCGAATAATATTGAACAACCTTGATAAATTCTTGAAGGTTATCTGTACATTCATTAATCAGTCTGTTCAATATTTCTTTAAATTCTTTAGCATAAAACGTTTGCAGAGTGAAAACTGCAGCATTTGAGGGGTTATCATCAAGTTTTTTTGGCAATACCCTTCTTCTATGATGCTTAGCGAAGTCAGCCTCAGACATCAGGGTTTATTTTAAGGAAGTTCGCCAACTGCACAAAACGGCAACCTCACTTGTAAAAGACGCACTATGCGCGTGTTACTCAATATTTGTAATATCTAGGACTAGCCGACTAGGTCACCCCCACCTTCCCAGACAGAAGCGACAGTCTGGCGGCTAGTGGCCATCTTGCGTCTCCACTTCTTACATTTCAGATTATATAATTTTTAAAATTTTGAGATTTCATTTTAATTATTTCTTACATTTTAGATTACATAATTTATAAAATTTTTATTTTTTATTTTAATTATAGATACTTTTTACTTTTTGATTTCTTACATTTTACAGGCCAGACATTTTAGCAACTGCACACTTTTTCCGCCAACTGCACATCCAGTTTTGCCGACTGCACAGATTGTGTCCAGCTGCACACTAAAATAAGCCCTGTCAGACATCATCTGCTAATCGGCGGCAGGATCACGAATCGCCCAAACGCTTTGTCATAGTGTTCATTTTTCGTAGAAACATTCGCTGTCGCAACAAGTCAGCTCACCGCGTTTTATTCGCATCAAGCTATATCGCTCCGATGTCGCGCCGCATCGGCGCCGCTGATGTACACTGAGGTAGTTTTAGTAGTCGTACTCACGTACATCTGCATAACTCCGGAACAATTAATAAACTACATATAACGTGCTTATATGACTTACCTCTGTTTTGCAAAACAAATATCTGTGTCCTTTGACTGATGATATGAACAACTGAGAGATGAAAAAAAAAACTTTGGTCAGAGAAAAGTCGAAATATAAATACGCGCCACAAAGGGTTTCATTTTCACACATAGGTACATCACTCAATACAACAACATATTTAGATTTTGTCGACTTCTTTCAATATTTTACCGACTTTTTTGATTTTTTGCCGATTCTTTCACATTTTTTCCAATTTTCCCCTTGTTTTTGCCGACTTTTAGCCGATTTTTCAATTTTTTTGCCGACTTTTCGCCAGCTAAGGTGTGGGGGGGCGTTCCGCCTCCCAGGCCCCCCTTGTTTCGCCCCTGCATTCACTAATCTATAATAAAACTAGGTTATAAAATTAGAAAAGTGAATCGCGCATTTCGTTAAGTACTTTGATGTCACAATTTTTACTTTGTGTTTTTGATAGATCTCGTTTTTATGGATGTGAGGAAACCTGCTCAGATCTTTGTCAAATGAAAAAAAAAAAAAAAAAAGTCAGACAAGAAAGAAAACAAAACAACTTTATTTCAACATAAAATATGATACTTCTTCCCGACAAGAGAGAAAACAAGACAACTTTATTTTAACACAAGCTGTAATACCCGTCCTTCGGACGGGATCAAACATGCAATAATATGAAACTTTGAAAATAAAAGAAAGAAAATGAAACATGAAATTGTTTTTTTATAAATGTGAAAGCTTTGTAATCTTTGGAAATTAAATAGAATTACCCATTCTTCTCTATCTCCAAAATGAGAAATGATCGAATTATCCTGAACATTTCACGTCCTTAATAGAAGTACTGAGGGTTCTTTTGCCCAAACAATTTGCACAGTCCCAGTCAGAGGCTTTCAAAAACATTAAAGATAACGGCTTTGATAACAGTTTGTATGTTTGTCGCACAGGTAGCGCTATAATATGTTCTCCTTATCATTGTTTAATGAACGCACTAAAGATACGACGCTCGCTTCTACAATTTGCACAGTCCCAGTCAGATGGAGTAAAAAAGTAATATTTGTAAAATAAAAGATCGATAGTAAAAAAAACGCAAAACATGAACTGTGTTTTGAACTTGGTATATCTGTCTCCCAACCGGATGCGCAATCAGTTACCCTAGTTACCCGAGGAATAGTTACCCATTTGCAACCCTCAGTTGGACGCTGTTAAGCGTAAGAGTACCAACCGACATTTGTAAGCAAAGTGAGTTATTAGTATTGTTGGAAAGAGCATAAAAAGTATAATTTTTCAAAATCAGCCCCCGATTCAAAAATGTTACATACTGCCATATGAGACATTTTTAAAAATATTTCACTCAGTAATACCTGAGAACACAGATGAGGAAAAATCGAGACTTGTCTTTATATATTAGATTAATCTCTTTAATAAATGAAAAATGAAACAAAAAAGTATTTGTAAATGATAAATATCAAATAAAAAAACATAAAATATAAAATAAAATGACAATCATAATATAAAAAAATATCAACAATACAAATAACCCAAATAAATTCCATAAAAATAAACGAAACTATACTACAATAAACCAAACAAAAAACATGCTAAGACCGAGAGACATCGAGAAAAAGGAAAGAAGATGACGATTTGTCGTCGTGGTCGTGTAGTTATCTGACTATGTGCAGGAAATTGTGTATTTGCTGCTTCGATATAGAATTTGTGTCTCGTATTACTATTCTCGTATGTTCTTACTATGTATGTTCATTTTCTCGTGCAAATTTGTTTTCGGTTTTTTGCTCGCAATAGTATAAACATTTTCAGTAATAGGTACCTGAGAACACCGATGAGAGAAATCGAGGCTTGTCTTTATATATTAAATTGATCTCTTTAATAAATGAAAAATGAAACAAAAAGTATTTGTAAAATGAAAATTTTATAATAAAAAAACGACACATGGCCCAATAGAATATCGCATGGCCACCCTGATCGTTCTATATTCACGATGTGTTATATAAAATACTTCTTCATTCTGGTCACACTGATCACTCTAACAAGCGTTTACAATGACGGGGTAAGCGCGCGGAACACTCACACACAGACACACATGCAAGTCGACTTTAAAGCTTTATTACAACTTTATGAATGGATATTTCAAATCTGTTTCACGCCACAATCCTCTTCGGAAATACATGCTTTCATTTGAGACATTACATGAACAATTTCATGCGGTAACGACGGAGAATAAGGAAGTCAAAATTTCGCAACTTGTCTTTACGTCCTTCGGACGGGATCAAACATGTGCAATAATATGAAACTTTGAAAATGAAAGAAAGAAAGTGAAGCATGAAATTGTTTTTCATTCGTAAATGTGAAAGTTTTGTAATCTTTGGAAATTACATAGAATTACCCATTCTTCTCTCTCTACAAAATGAGAAATGATAGAATTATCCTGAACATTTCACGTCCTCAATAAAAGTACTGAGGGTTCGTTTGCCCAAACAATTTGCACAGTCCGAGAGTCCCAGTCAGAGGCTTTCAAAAACATTAAAGTTAACGGCTTTGATAACAGTTTGTATGTTTGTGTCACAGAAAGCGCTATAATATACAGGGTGTACCAAAAGAAAGAGACACTAATCGAAATTTTTCGAACATTAAAAATGTGCTATGGAAAAATCGTGTCATCTTTTTTTGGTACACCCTGTATATTCTCCTTATCATTGTTTAACGAACGCACTAAAGATACGACGCTAGCTAGCACTTCTACAATTTGCACAGTCCCAGTCAGATGAAGTAAAAAAGTATTATTTGTAAAGTAAGAGTTCGATAGTAAAAAAACGCAACATGAAACTCCAACATCTTTTTAATCTCTTCAATAAATGAAAAATGAAGCAAAAAGGTATTTGTAAAATAAAAGATCGATACTAAAAAAATGCAAAACATGAACTGTGTTTTGAACTTGGTATATCTGTCACCCAACCGGATGCGCAATTAGTTACCCTAGTTACCCGAGGAATAGTTACCCATTTGCAACCCTCAGCTAGACGCTGTTAAGCGTAAGAGAACCAACCGACATTTGTAAGCAAAATGAGTTATTAGTATTGTTGGAAAGAGTTTAAAAGTATAATTTCTCAAAATTAGGCCCCCGATTCAAAAATGTTACCTACTGCCATATATGAGACATTTTTTTAAAATTTTATTCAGTAATACCTGAGAACACCGATGAGGAAAAATCGAGACTTGTCTTAATAAATTAGATTAATCTCTTCAATAAATGAAAAATGAAGCAAAAAGTATTAGAAAAATGAAAATTCGATAATAAAAAAACGACACATGGCCCAAGTCTTGAACTCATGAAGCCCTAAAGATGTTTCGAATCAAAAAATAAATAAATAAATAGAATCGGTTTTCTTTCTAGTGGTTCTCGATGATCACCCGTAACTTAAATTACCCTATGACTATTGTTATTGTGTTCGTTATCTATACCAAAGGCCAAATCAAACATGTGATGTATTTTTGCTGCTTCGATGAGTCATGCGAGAAAAGGAAAGGCCAGAGGAGACTTGTGTCGGTCGGCAGTATTACAAATGATTTCTTACTATTCGTATGTTCGTGCTTTCTTGTGCAAATTTGTTTTCGGTTTTCTGCTCGCAATAGTATAAACATTTTCAGTAATACTTGGAACCCCGATAAGGAAAATTCGAGACTTGTCTCTATATATTAGATTAATCTCTTTAATAACCGGGCGTTGGAGCTGCTGACCGGATGGATCGAGTCGGCGGGATTGTGCTTGGCGGTGCAGAAGACGGAGGCAGTTCTCTTCACGACGCGTCGCAAGTACGAACAACCGACGTTCGTGCTGAAAGGCGAGAGGATCGCGCCACGCCCGGCGCTGAAGTACCTGGGGTTGTGGTTCGACGGGAAGCTGTCGTTCCGCGAGCACTTCCGGAGAGCGGCGGAGAAGGCGGACCGGGTCGCCGGGCAGCTGTCGCGACTGATGGCGAACCTGGGCGGCCCGCGGGAGCAGAAACGGAGGCTGTACGCGAACGTCGTGCTGTCGGTCCTGACGTACGGCGCACCGGTATTCGCGGACGCCGTCCAGATCCCGTACCGGAGAGTGGAGCTGGAGAAGGTACAGCGGAGAGTCGCGCTAAGGTGCGTCAGCGCGTATCGCACCGTGTCAACGGAGGCGGTAGGCGTGCTGGCGCGCCTTCCACCCATCGAGCTGAAGGTAGACGAGTTGGCGCAGTCCTACAAGGCGCAGAAGAAGGCGAGGACGCGGCAGGAGGCACGCCGGGCGAAGCGTGGTATTCAGCTGACCACGCTTCAGCGATGGACGGAGAGGCTCGCCCAGTCTTCGAAAGGCGAGTGGACCCGGGAGCTGATCGGTGAGCTCGACCTGTGGTTAGGCAGGAAGCACGGAAGCCTGAACTTCCACCTGACCCAGGTCTTGAGCGGACACGGTTGTTTCGGCTCGTACCTGCACCGGATGGGTTTGGCGGGGAGCGCCGAGTGCACCCATTGTGCAAGCGGAGAGGAGGACACGCCGTGGCATACGCTGTTCGAGTGCGACGCCTGGGATGAGGAGAGGCGCGGGGCGGTCACGATCGATCCCGGAGACGGCGTGATCGACCGTCTTGCGCCGGACACCCTGGTCCCGGAGCTGTTGAGGAGCCGAAGCGGTTGGAACCGGGTGTCGGGTTTCGTTTCAGCCATCATGCGACGGAAGATGGAGGCTGAGTGGTCGAGACAAAGGACGCAAGGAGGAGAAGCGGATGTTGCTGCTGCTACTACTGCGGCGGCGGATACCATCCAGCGAAGCTCGCCCGTTGCACCAGGGCTGGAGCAGAGCTCGCCCGCAGTGCAAGGGCTGGAGCTTCAATCGGGAGAGTCTCACACGACGAGTGAGTGAAGAGGAAGAGGCAGCGCGTCCGGCTGCGGGGGACCTGAAATTTCCAGGCGAGTGCTCTGGGAGCGCGGACCTCGGTCAGTAGGGAACCCCGTGGTGGCCCTGGCAGGACGCGCGCACCGTTCCGGCCAGGAGAAATGGGGGCTCGGGCCCGGCCCCAAAGCGTTCCCCTCGGTACTGATGCGATGCCCGAAAGGGTAGTTTCCGGTGCCGGGGGTGCGGTGTCTCAGGGGCCACTTTGGCATGCGTGCATCGCCATACGTCCCACAACACCAATCTCTTTAATAAATGAAAAATGAAGCAAAAACGTATTTGTAAAATGAAAAGTCGATAATTAAAAAACGACACATGTCCCAAGTCTTGAACTCACGAAGGATTTGTAAAGTAAAAGTTCAATAATAAAAAAACGCAATATGGCCTGATAAACCACAGTAAGTACACTGAGACGCTTTTAGATGAAAGAAACCAAGATTGTCTATATAATACATATATCGCATGGCCACCCTGATCGTTCTACATGTATCCACAATGTGTCTACTGGTCACACTGATCACTCTAACACGCGTTTACAATGACGGGGTAAGCGCGTGGAACACTCACACATAGACACACATGCAAGTCAACTTTAAAGCTTAATTACAACTTTATGAATGGATATTTCAAATCTGTTTCACGCCCACAATCCTCTTCGGAAATACATGCTTTCATTTGAGACATTACATGAACAATTTCATGCGGTAACGACGGAGAATAAGGAAGTCAAAATTTCGCAACTTGTCTTTATATATTAGAAGAGAAGAAGATAGAAGAAGAGAGAAGAGAAGATATACAATTTCATGCGGTAACGACGGAGAATAAGGAAGTCAAAATTTCGCAACTTGTCTTTATATATTAGATATATACCTGCTGTAATCTTCTACTTACTATGCTACCTACAAGAAAAAAGATAAGGACGAAGTTATTTCGATTGATTGATTTTAATTAACGAATAATGTTTTTATTTTTACCAGGGAAACCAGTATCCCTATGGACGAAATTGGGCAAAATTTAGCTCCTGGTTGTAGCGGATTTTCAGTTTTCCGCTGCGAAATTATGAGAATCAACGTAGCGTTTGTACAATTCTGCAACGTTACACTGCGATGTGAGCAGATCTAACAGGAGACCTCAAGAGTTGTCTGCTGCGGATTTTGAAATGATTCCGCAGAGTACACATAAAGACAGCAGCGTTACGCAGCAATTTGAAACAATTATCCACTACACTGCTGATGTGGATGATGAAACTTAGCAGCATTCAGCGGTTAAATATGTTGGGATAGTATATGTATTATACAGCAGCGTTTCATCTTACTGCGACCAAGTAGCGGAATGCTGCGGATAATTCAATTTTTTCAGCAGCTAAGGTTGATATCAGAATGAAACAATGGCTTGTAGCTACTGGTGATGTTACCTTCAGGCTACAAAGTTGTCACCAAGTCGGCGCCTTTAGATTAACGTTTGCGGCTTAACGGCTATCCGGTTCGATGTGTATCTACAAACTATCTCACAGTTTCTGTTTCCAACTTCCAAGTTAGCGGTTTCGCGTTGCTTTTTTGAGTTCAGTTCGGAATTTGTGTTGAGAAGGTAATTTACTGGTGAGTTATGTCATCTACATGTCATTTAATGTAATATTCAATTAGTAGTTATTGGAGAATAATTATTTACAAGCAATAGAAAGAGCGTTTGCATGCGAAAAACGACACAAGAGTATAGAAATCAAACGCATGCCATTTTTATAAGGAATGCACGCGAAATAAGGCGCACAAATTGAAATGGTCGGACCTGTATGTTGTCTCATGTATGAATGGTACTTCCAGAGTTCCATTTTAGTTGTTCTCTTGGTAACTCCAACTTCAGGATACTCAACCCTCTCATACTTCAGGTACCAGGTCGCTACTGTTATCAATCACTGCCACTGCCGCTCCAACAACTAGTGTCATGTGCTGGACTGTCAGCCTCAACAACCAGTGCCAGGTGCTCGACTGTCATGAACTTCTGCCACTGCATCTCTTGGCTATGGCTCTGATCACTCTCGTCTGCAGCATGTGCAATACAGGGATGTTTCCCAGAATGTTTTCAATCAAAAATACGAAAAATGTGAGCCCCCCCCCAAGAAAAAAGTTGTTTTTGTTTTTTTTTCTCTTTTATACACCGGAACTGCCTTTAGGCATATACCATTAATTTTGACATAATAGTAGTTATCACAGGGGGAGGCTTCGCTACAATTAGCTAGTCCTCAATTAAATTAATTACAACAGTAGGTCCGAAGGCTTGTTCCTCTTGAGCCTTCTGGTGATCGCGGATTCGTCCAGGAGTTGAATGGCCTCGACGTTGGGATGACTATGGAGTCGCTTACTGTATTTTTCGGCAGCCTTCTTGATTGTTTCTTCGACCGTATCCATTTGGAGGTCGCGGTGAATAGTAGTATTGGATACAAACCATGGCGCTTTGACTATGCAGCGGAGGACTTTGTTTTGCGCCCTCTAGACTACATCGCAATTCGATTTTTTTGTGGTACCCCAGACCAGGATGCCGTATGACTAGGATGGCTTGATAATCGCCGAGTAAACTAGCCGTTTATTGTTTACTACCTAGGCCAAGCTTAGAGTGGTAACCTAGCAGCCAGTAATATTTCCTCAGGAGTGCTCTGACATGGTCTTTTTTTTTGTTGACGTGGGTCTGCCAGGTCAACCTGGAGTCCAGGTGGAAGCCCAGGTACCGAGCCGAAGTTCGATGTTGTGGGGTCTGAGGGCAAAGTCGACTCTCACAGATTTAGATTCGTTGAGTTTTATTTTCCATCTGTTGGCCCATAAAGTGACTTTATTGACTGCGATTTGTAATTAGGAGGTCGCAATGCTGTATTCTTTGTGCATTGATAGAATGGCAGTGTCGTCTGCGAACAACGCGACCGTCACTTTCCGAGTAGTCGGGATATCCGCCGTGTACAATAGGTATAGAATTGGGCCAAGTGTGCTACCTTGAGGCACTCCTGCGCGGATGATGTGGGTTCTCGAAGTTGCCGAATTGTAGGTGACTGCAAACCGCCAATGCTTCAAGTATGAACCGATAACTGCGCAGAAACTCCCCCGGGAAGGAGATTCTGCAGTTTATAAATGAGTCCGCTCTGCCAGACACGATCGAAGGCCTGGCTAACGTCCAAGAAAACAGCAGGGCAGAATTCTTTGTTTTCAAAGGCTTCCTCAATTACTGCAACCACTCGGTGGGCTTGTTTGATAGTCGAGTGCTTCTTACGAAATCCGAATTGCAGGTCAGGGATCAGTTTACTCCTCTCGATGACAGGTGCTAACCTGCTGAGGAATAATTTCTCAAACAGCTTAGACATAATCGGCAGAAGAGAGATTGGCCTGTACGAAGTAGGTTGTTCAGCTGGTTTACCGGCTTTTAGGATCATGATTATTTTTGCTGTTTTCCAGCAGTTTTGGGCACATGATGAAGTTGAAGGAAGGCGTTGCTGAGATAGGTGAGCAACACTATTCCTTTCTTTAGTAGTTCCCTGAGCATAGCAGCAGTAATATCATCTGTACCAGGTGCCTTTTTTGGGTTCAGGCGATCAAGCTCCTTGGCCACCTCAAGGGGAGTAAAGAACTGGATTGGTCCGTCGCACTCAGTCAACGTGTCAGGCAGCGCGTCTGATGCGATGTTGTGCGGTGTAAATGTATCGGATAATTGGTCAGCAAACAGATCTGCTTTTTCTGCTCATTTCTAGCCCAGCCACCACCAGGAGTCCTCAGAGGAGGGACACCAATGACTGGTTGTTTTAGTCGTTTAGTCGCTTTCCACAGCGAGTAATCAGAGTCGTTGCCAGGCGACAGATTGACCAGATAGTTCTCGACGGTTTTTTTTGTTAATAGTTCGAATTAGAGTGGTGACCTCTCTGCTGATCCTGTTGAAAATCGTCTTGTCGCTCAGGAGTCTAGTTCTCTGCCACTTTTTCCTTGCTATTCTTCTTTCTTTTACAAGCTGGCGTACTTTGGTAGGATAGAGCAATTCTTTAGAGATTGGAGGCTTATATGCTGGGGTAGCTTTTTTAGCTGCATCACGAATGATGCTAGTGAATTCTATCGTTGCAGTGTCTAGTTCTGCTGGGGTCTTCAGTCGAACTTTGAGATTGACGGCAAGAGAAATTGAGTCGCGATATCAGTCCCAATTAGTCCTTTTATTAGTTAGATGGGTGCTCTTAGCCTTCATCAATATCTTTGTGCTAATTGTTAGGAGCACTGGGACATGGTTGGAAGATAGATCGGAGATGTTCTCGGCGAGGGCGTAGTTGTTGGAGACCTCTCGGGTGATGAAAAAGTCGAGCAGATCCGGGACCTTGTTTAGGTCGGTGGGCCAGTAAGTTGGCTCTCCGCTGGAGAGGAACAAGCAGTTGAACGACTGGCCTGCGCTGAGGAGTGCGCGGCCACGTGGACTAATGGTGCGTGAACCCCAGATGGAGTGCTTGGCGTTAAAATCCCCTCCTATAATCCAGCGATTACCAAATGCTTGGAGGAAGTCTAGGAAGGTATTACGATCGATAGCTCTACCCAGCGGGCAATAGACCACGGCTAAGTTAGTAGCCACACTGTGGAGATTGATAGTGACAACTGAGGCTTGGATTTCTTCTGTTTGGTATTGGGTGAATTTGTGACACTGGATACCTTTTTTGATGATAACCACTGCGCCGCCTCTTGCTCGTCCGCTTGGGTGGTGTAATTACGAAGGCTCTTGATGGAAAATCTACTGGTAAAGTGAGTTTCGGCGATGAGAGCAATGTCTATAGATTCTTCCTCTAGGAAGTTTTCGAGTTCAGATTTTCTAAGAGACAGGCCGTTGGCGTTCCAGAGGATGATTTTAACTACGTCGCCAATCATTTTCGTATTTTTTCTAACTGAGGAAGGCGATAGATCGGTCGCCTGTTCCAAATGCGCGATTCTATTCAAGGCTTCTTGCAGGTTTCGCTGCATTTCATTTTGTGACGCCGCTATACCCTGGATTGCAAGGAGAATCGCCTCGGTGCCACTGGGGAGTTGTTGCGGGGGCGGTGCTAGTAACAGTTTTACTTCCTACTGGTTCGGTCACAGCACGGGCAAAAGACAGAATAGCGGTAGAACATTTTCGGTTGATAGGTTCTGGCACTTGGTTGGCTCTCGGCTTGTCTCAAATACGGTCAATTGCCGAGGTTTTCATACCCTTGAAGGGGGCAGTGATACGCTGATAAACGGGACAACCCTTGTAGTTAACAGTTTGTTCATCACCGCAGTTGGCACACTTAGGTTTGGTTGACTTTGGCTTTTTACAATCTTTCGTTAGATGTCTCTCGCCGCACTTTACGCAGCGAGGCGTTTTTGTGCAATAATTTTGCGAGTGGCCTACGCCTTGACATCTTTTGCACTGGGGAGCCTCGTTAACGCGTTTAGGGAGTTCGACTTTAATCTTGCAGTACAGCATGTGGGTCAGGTCAAGAATGTCTTTGTTATTGGTCTTTGGTTCTAATTCTATACGAAAAAGCGGTAGTTTAGCGAGTATGGACTTACCGCCAGCGTTTCTCTTTATTTGCACGTTTGTTATATATGTTACGCACCGAGTGGCCGACTTGACATAACTCGTTTTTGATATCGTTGGTGCTTGTTGAGTGGTGTAGATAACGTACGAAAACGACATACGGTTTATCGCCTTTCAGCTGGTACGTATGGTATTTGAGAGTTCCAAGTTCGGCCGTGACGGGGTCATTATCCATGCTTGTTTTATCGAGTAGGTTTCACAACTTACAATATGCGTCCGCTGATTTCAGGGCGATTTTCAATTCGTCATTTGGTAGGGCTTTACGCTCGCTATCCTTGAGTAGCTTATCGAAGTTGGCAATATTTTTGATACCGCTGACAAAGAACGGGGGAGGCTTCGTGTCTTTAGTGCTGGGTTTGCTAGCACCGTCCGAATTGGCAGGTTGGCCTGGGTTAGTCGCACGATTTGCGTCGACTTGTGGCGGATGCTTGCTCTGCAGTTGGGTGCATAGGGCAACATTTTCTTCCTTCAGCTGGTTGAATTGAGCTTGCAGTTGGGCGAGGGCCGTCTGCATCTCTTCTACCGAGCCCCTGCCGATGCCGGGCGTGGCTAGGATCGCCTGCGTAGACTGGCGCGGGCGAGTAAACGACTGACGCACTCGAATAAACGTGAACACGAGTTAGATAATAGATAACACCGATACACTCATAAAATACGTGTGGATCAGGCGGAATGCAACACGAAACTGACGAGAAAAAAAGTAGAAAGAAAAGAGAAATCAAATCGGGAATGTTTCGGGAAACGCTTAATATTATCTGGAAATTGAGAATCACTACTGAAAAACTAACCAATGTGATGGACAACCAATATCTGACTAAAAACCCAAACTGGTACATTAGCCCGAACTGACAGTCCGAAACTGATACCTTAAAGTTTCCAACATCCTAAAACTGGTGTGATTATGTTTTTTTTTTTTTGTTTTTTTTTTTAAAATAGCTGATTATTGTCGCGTTTTTTCCTTCCCTGTTTCATTTTCACGTGAACCACCCTTCTTTTTCGCATGATGAAAAATCGCACCCCTAATTATTCAATGGGTGAATCAGCTTGGGTGTGGGAAAATTTTGAAAATGCTCTCTAGGCTGGTCCTGCAGCCGTTCAAAAGATTTGTACTTGACTTTTTGTACCCTGTGTTTCGAAATGCGCGCGCATGTTGGGGGGGGGGGTCGCAGATTTCGTAAGTGATAACCTGTCTTGAAGGTTCTGTATGTATGAAAAGTCAGTAACATTCATTCGAACTATTTCAAGAGTCTTAGAAAATGTTCATATTTTGTACACATCTCTGTCAAGAAGGTCCTCTTGGTCTTGTTGGTATGAACTCGAGGGGCAGGGGTCATACTAGACCAAATTACCTTTCGAATGAGACCTTAACCAGCTGTGTAACGTTACTGAAATATATTTTTTCAGTCTTTTTGATAATGAGGTACAGAAAAGCTGTATTTTGAGAAAAATCATTTTTTGAAAGTCCGCAAAATGATTGAGAGTGAAAACTTCCATTAAGAAAAAAACTGGAGTCGACTAAAAAAAAAATCAGCTGTACAGCCAAAACTGTGATCGCCAAAGTGGGCCCTTTCAACAGAGATGTATGCATTAAATTGTTTTTATTGTAGTCAGGGGCATAACCAACCTAGTATTCAAAGAAGTCCGCCCTTGACCAAAAAGGAGGGGGCGTTGGTGAGCATTGAAAAAATCTGGAAAAGTCAGGGAATTTGATCCTCGGAAGAAAGTGGACAACTTGTGAAGAATGGTGGATAGTCAAAACGTGGCTGATTTTTTACTTCGCTTATGGAATAGTGTGAAAAGAAATCCAGTTTTACTTGTTATTGTATAATATATTTCTCTAGATAAATCGAAGAAAGCTGAGTCCGATGAGTCCGATGAACGAGAGAACCTGAATATTGTTAGAATATTATAGGTAAATATTGTATGAATATGAGATTTGAAAATCTTATGGAATACTTGTAGGAAGAATAGGAAGGTGATATCAGTGGGTCAAAATATGTTCAAAAAAATTATGAAAGTCTCAAGTATGTTGGAGGATGCAGAAAGCAGGGTGGAACTTCAAAAAATCAAAGTGAATGGAGTCCCCTTGTGACAATATCAAATACTAGGTGGAAATGATGCGATAAATTACCAGAAGACAGAATCAGAACTGAATACAAAATAAAATTTATGTCTCTAAACAAGGAGTGCAATGACGTTATCAGTGTACGAGAATGGGACCTCAAAGATAAATGAGTGGGATCCCCGCAATGACTTTGCTAGGAGAAGAAAATCATTCCGGCTATGAATTGTGATTACTTAATTGAAAGAGTACCTATCAATATGAAATATTGGGAAGAGTTATTTATTTAGATCAGTTGAGGTGCATTAAAGAAGAAATATATATTTTAATTTTAAGCAATAGAATATGAGGAAAGAAGGATATAGAGAATGTTCTTCTCGGTGTTTTGAGAATCATTCATCCTTAATCAGCGTGATTCAAAACTGATTAAGTACAGAATAACAATAAAGCAGTGAAAAATAGGAGAAAGGTGAGATGAAGGTTTTTGTTTTGGTTCAAGTAGGAGAGAATTGGGAATAAGATAGTAAGGCCATGTAATGATGTATCAGGGCCCTGAAGGAAAAGTAGAGAGAGAGAGAAAGAGAGAGAGAGAGAGAGAAAAAAGAAAGAGAGAGAGTGAGAGAGAGAGAGAGAGAGAAAGAAAGAGAGAAAGAGAGAGCGAGAGAGCGAGCGAGCGAGAGAGAGAGAGAGAGAGAGAGAGAGAGAGAGAGAGAGAGAGAGATTGTTGCTTCTAACTGTGTGTAATTTCTAAAAACGAACTTGAAAATACCATGTAGTTATTCAACATTATAATTTATTTCAGAGACAAATGTGGTCACCAAATCACATGAAGTAACCAATGAGGTCACCAAATCACCTGAGGTCACCCGCATTCTTGGATTTGAGCAATTTTGAAAGTTTTATACTCGTATGTTTACATAAATATACTCGTAATTTCAAGAATCATTGATATTATTAATTTTTTTGGCGACCTGTTACTTCGTATTTTTACTATTAATTTTATAGATTGTAAATGAGAAGAGAACTGCAATATACTGTCTACCGCAGAGTAGAGAATTGTAGATGCGGGACCACAGCTAGAACTACTGTTTTTTCGCTGCATAATGAAGTAGCAGAATCGATTTATTTCCACCACGGAATAAAAATCCAACAGAGAATAGCTACTGAAAAACCATTTGAATCAGCTGCTGATTCTGATTTCATCAGCAGTGTAACGCAGTGAACAACGGGTCATGAACGCTGCTGCTCCGCACCACTGCGAACATGTTTTTGCTGCGAAACGCTGCTGACACTTTGTTTTTCCGCATCAGCAGCGAACGCGACTGTCTCACTCAGAATCGCTGCGTGTTTGCTGCGGATTTTATGCAAAAATAGGGATAGTTCTTTTTGAGAAATATTAACATTCGGACGTGGTCAGGGGTTAGTCGGGTGCGTAACGGCGTCACAATATTCCCAGTTTCGCTAAACAATCGTTCACTAGGGACACTTGTGGCGCAAATTAGCAGATATCGGAGAGCGGTTTTCTTCAGAACGGAATCAGATTGCTTGTACCAGTACGTCAACGGATTTTCGTTCAATTCAATAGGATTTTCTTAAAGTAAACGCCAAGTAAGGCAATTATTCGAGATGACAAACTAACAGTTCTATTTTCTCTACTTGCTGCATAATACTGCTGTGTTGCTGTTAAAGGTCTCCTTTTTTGTGTAGGAGGAGGAGTATTAGCAGCCGAACTTTCCGAAGATGGCGAAGCATCTGTTCGAATAAGTACGTTGTTCAAGGCAATTTCTGCCGTTTGTAGGTACCCGTATTTTTGAATCCCATTTTTTTGTAACGGGGATCCAACATGGTAGCTATGAGGTACGCCGGTTTTTTTAAATATAGATTACCTACCTGAAAATCGAATCAAAATTAATCATCAGAATGAAATAATCGATTTGAAATTTTATTTGGAAAATACAAACTTTTTTCATCGTTTCCAGTATTTCTTTCATCGAAGTATCCCCTTTATAGCTGACGAGGAAATTCTTCAGTCCTGGAAAATAAATGAGTAATCGATGGGAGAACCTCTGAACTTGTCACTTCTGTACCCGTCTCCATTTCTATGGTCGCATCGTAGTAAGGTTTCAAAATTTCAAAAATTTTTTAAGAAATGATGTTTCATCATTGGTAAGAGTTAGGTCAATTCTACCCATCTATGGACAAAAAAAGTACAGCACAATATATTATTACAAACATGTTTCAAAATGTGGGTACATATCAAAATTGAAATGCTTACTTCATGTAGTACTAGTACTAAATAATCTTTTAATTCCAGGTAACGTGGAATCATTAAATATTCGCTATTCCACCGGACCTCAGTCCAGCTGACTAGTTTCAAAGGAACGCGGACATTTGCGCAAGTTTGCTTCAAATTTAATAAAGTCTCGACGCATTGTGGGATTCTTTGGTAAAAGTTACTATCGCTTTCACCTACAAATAATATTAAGATGACAACTTTTGTTTTGTATCAATAATTATTTAGTTATTTTAACATATTTTTTAACCTTGTTTATGACCCTTTTGGTTTCCGCGGTGCCTACTACCTCTTTGACCACGAAGTTCAGGGTATGAACATAACATCCCTCGCACTCTGTGTTATTTTTCTGCCTAAATAGAAAGAGAAAAAATGAATATATTTGAGTAATATGTTTTTAATATTTCACGAAAAAAAGTATTTACCTTTGTTTGAATAATTTTCCTGTAGCAATCATTTTTGCTTCATTGTCCGTCGTCAAAAGAACCACGTTATTTCCGTCAATCCCTAGGTCGGTCAATGCCGCCAATAAAAAAGAATAAATATTTTCAGCCGTGTGCTGCTCGTTTATTTGTAACAGGTAACCAGACCGTTCTTTAAAGAATCGTCTTCAATGACGCTGAAGGTGATCCCATGTAGGAGTCGCCCGCCTTACTCTTCCAGGCATCCATCGTGATACTCGCAGATTTATTTTTTAAATATTGTTCAACTAGTTCCGTACATCTGAAAGTTCGGTATTTAAAAAATATATGATTATAATTGCACGACTATTGGCATATTATGAAATTTAGAATTAATAAATAGAAATTTGTTAGTACTTTTTATATCCATCTGGAAGCAATTTGGTGGCTAAGCAATGCCTAATAGGCATGACGTAGTCGGGATTCAAAGTCTTGACGAAAACCTTCAACCCTTCCCTTTCTACAACGTAGAAGGACAGGTTGGCGTCCACAATCGCACGTATCATAGCCGAATCTGCGGCCTCTTTCAAATTTTGTGGTTATGTGTTGCCTTGAACGAACAACTGATAATTGTGGTTTATGCATTTCCCACTAAATAAAATAAAAATCGTATTACCTACACGATTTCTTTCAAAAAAATTAAATAAATATTATTATTATTTCAGATATAACGAACAAGTTCTGATGGTTTGTACGTAGGTGTGCCCACAAATTCGATGTGTTGCGTTGTGACGGATACCTCCAAGCGCAATTATCACAGTAGGAAAATCCGTCTGTTGATTCTTTGAAATGGTTCCATACTCTGGAAGTTTTTCTAAGTATTAATAAAATGTTTTAATTAGAATATATATAGGTAGCGGAAAAAAAATTGTTTCGTCATCGTCGAAACCTTGCAATAAAAATTTTCTTCAGATTAATACGGTAAGTGATTACGCTTACTTTCTAGATTTGGAGGATCTGTCAACATGAACAATATTCACTTCCGATTCAGCGGATTCAGCCACATTGCGATCTTCCTCTAGATATTTCAAAACTATTTTATTCATTTTATCATACTCATTTATTCTTGTTAACTACAAACCGCGATCGCTATATAAAATATTTACTAAATTCATCTTTATCGGTTCAGAAAATACGTAAATTCGTTCGAGTAAGCATGATTAAATGGAGAAATTCAAATAGTAAGTACTAGTAGGAACATTCGTGAATGAAAATGCATTTTTCATTTCACTTTACGTAAACCGTAAACTCTACAAATTATCATACTCATTTATTCTTATAAACTACAAACCTTGATCGCTGTATAAAATATTTACTATATTATTCATCTCCATAGCATGATTAACTTCATAAATTGAGAAATTCAAATTTCAAATAGTGCTAGTTCAGCAGTTCCAGTTCCAAGTTCCAGGAACATTCATGAATTTTTCCCTTGCGTATACCGTAAACGGCTAAACCGCTAAAGGCTAAACGCCAGGGCCGGATTTACGAATAGGCAAAGTAGGCAGTTGCCTACGACGAAAGCTCATGAGTGGCGCCAATAGGCGCCACTCGTTTCATCGGCGCTACTCGAATTCTCACGAAATTTTGAAATTGATTTTTAAAAATCAGTAGCTTCTTTCTCAACAACTCACTTTATGATGATTTTGTGGACTAAAAATACTGAAAAGACTGAATAAGACGAATATCTAAATACTAAATTCTAAATTCCTTTTATTGGGATTGTGCATTTTTACAATCTTATTATAGTTTTTATTACCTTTATATACATTTCGTACCTTTTGTTGTATGCGTGGCCCCAAAGTGGGGCTCAGTCCCTCCCTGGCCCGTATCGAGCAAAGGTTTCCCACAATCTCCTCCATTCTATCCTGTTCCTGGCTATTGTTTGAAAATTATTGTTACCTAAAAATTTGTTTATGTCGTCTTTCCATCTGTATTTTTGGCGGCCCCAACTTCTAATTTTTCCCAAGGTTGCCAGAAAGTGGCTCTGTAGATCCATAATAAGACGAATATAACTTTAAAAAAAGTCAACATATTTAAGACTTCGAGTGAATTGTATGAATCTTTGCAATTATATTTTCAAGACTTGAGAGGATGATACAATGAGTTAATTTCAAAAATGAACACAACATTTCACACTCCCTATTGACGAAATCGGTCAAAATTCAGCTCCTGCTTGTAGCGGATTTTCAGTTTTCCACTGCGAAATTGTTAGATTTGATGCAGCGTTTATACAATTCTGCAGCGTTACGCTGCGATTTGAGGAGATCTAACAGCAGACCTCAGAGTTGTCTGCTGCGGATTTTGAAATGATTCCGCAGAGTACACATAGAGACAGCAGCGTTACGCAGCGATTTAAAACAATTGTCCACTACACTGCTGATGGGATGATGAAAACTCAGCAGCATTCAGCGGTTAAATGTTGGATAGTATACAGCAGCGTTTGATTTTACTGCGACTAAGCAGCGAAACGCTGCGGATAATTCAATTTTTTCAGCAGCTAACGTTGATATCAGAATGAAACAATGGCTTGTAGCTACCGGTGATGTTACCTTCAGGCTTCAAGGTTGTCGCCAAGTCGGCGCCTTTAGATAAACGTTTGCGGTTTAACGGCTATCTGGTTCAATGTGTATCTACAAACTATCTCACAGTTTCTGTTTCCAACTCCCAAGTTAGCGGTTGCGCGTTGCGTTTTTGAGTTTAGTTCGAAATTTTGTGTTGAGAAGGTAATTTACTGGTAAGTTATGTCATTTAATGTAATATTCAATTAGTAGTTACCTATTGGAGAAATTTATTCGCAAGCGACAGAAAGAGCGTTTGCATGCGAAAAACGACAAGTCTAGAAATCAAACGCATGCCATTTGTATAAGGAATGCACGCGAAATACGGCGCAAGAATTTAAATCGTCGGAACTGTATGTTGTCGCATGTATGAATGGTACTTCCAGTGTTCATTTCAGTTGTTCACTTGGTAACTCCAACTTCAGAGTACTTAACCCTCTCATACTTCAGGTGCCAGGTCGCTACTGTCATCAACCACTGCCACTGCAGCTCCAACAACTAGTGTCATGTACTGGACTGTCAGCCTCAACAACCAGTGCCAGGTGCTCGACTGTTATGAACTTCTGCCACTGCATCTCTTGGCTATGGCTCCGATCACTCTTGTCTGCAGCATGTGCAATACAGGGATGTTTCCCAGAATGTTTTCAATCAAAAATACGAAAAATGTGAGCCCCCCCAGCAAAGAAAAACGTAGAAAAAGAAAGAGAAATCAAATCGGGAATGTTTCGGAAAACGCTTAATATTATCTGGAAATTGAGAATCACTACTAAAAAACCAATCGATGTGATAGATAACCAATATCTGACCAAAAACCTAAACTGGTACATTAGCTCAAACTGACAGTCCAAACTGATAATGAGCCCTAAAGTTTCCAACATCCTAAAACTGGCGTGATTGTCGCCGCGTTTTTTTCCCCTTTTTTTTTTTTTTTTCTTCTTCTTTCTTCTTAATAGCCGATTATTATCGCGTTTTTCCTTCTCTGTTTCATTTTCGCGCGAACCACCCTTCTTTTTTGCATGATGAAAAATCGCACCCCTAATTATTCAAGGGGTGAATCAGCTTGGGCGTGGGAAAGGTCTCAAAATGCTCTCTAGGCTGGTCCCCCAGCCATTCAAAAGATTTCTTTTTGTACCCTGTTTCAAAACGCAGCGCGTGTTCGCGGGAGGGAGGCTTTGGTAAGTGATAACCTGTCTTGAAGGTTCTGTTTGTGTGACAAGTCAATAACATTCATTCAACTATTTCAAGAGTCTTAGAAAATGTATAACATTCATTGAAACTATTTCAAGAGTCTTAGAAAATGTTCATATTTTGTATACATCTCTGTCGAGAAGGTCCACTTGGTCTTGTCGGTATGAAGTCGAGGGGCGGGGGTCATACTAGACCGAATTACCTTTCGAATGAGACCTTAACCAGCTGTGTAACGTTACTGAAAGATATTTTGTCAGTCTTTTTGATAATGAGGTACCGAAAATCTGTATTTTGAGGGAAATTCTTTTGAAAGTCCGCAAAATGATTAAAGAGTGAAACTTCCGTTTAAAAAAAAACTGGAGTCGACAACATAGGCCCTTTTTGTTTCTATGCATTTCATACCCTGGAGCTTGAATGGAAGAGACCTAAAAAAAATGGTACAGCGGAGCTGAAAGAACCAAATTGCTAAAAACCCAAAAATTGATTTTTTGGTCGAAATTTAAAAAAAAAATCAACTGTACAGCCAAAACTGTGATTGCCAAAGTGGGCCCTTTCAACAGAGATGTACGCATTAAATTTTTTTTATTGTGGCCAGTGGGTATAACCAGCCTAGTATTCAAAGAAGTCCGCCTTGACAGAGGAGGGGGCGTTGGTGAGCATTGAAAAAATCTGGAAAAGTCAGGGAATTTGATGCTCGGAAGAAAGTGGACAACTTGTGAAGAGTGGTGGATAGTCAGAACGTGGCTGATTTTATATTTCGTTTATGGAATAGTATGAAAAAAAATCATTTTTACTTGTTATTATGTAATATATTTCGCTAGATAAATTGAAGAAAGCTGAGTCCGATGAGTCCGATGAACGAGAGAACCTGAATTGTCAGAATATAGGTAAATATTGTATGAATATGAGATTTGAAAATCTTATGGAATACTTGTAGGAAGAATAGGAAGGTGATATCAGTGGGTCAGAATATGTTCAAAAAAATTATGAAAGTCTCAAGTATGTTGGAGGATGCAGAAAGCAGGGTGGAACATCAAAAAAGCAAAGTGAATGGAGTCCCCTTGTGACAATATCAAATACTTCATGGAAGTGATGCGATGAATTACCAGAAGACAGAATCAGAACTGAATACAAAATAAAATTTTATGTCTCTAGGCAAGGAGTGCAATGACGTTATCAGTGTACGAGAATGGGGCCTCAAAGATAAATGAGTGGGATCCCCGCGATGATTTTGCTAGGAGAAGAAAATCATTCCGGCTATGAATTGTGATTAATTGAAAGAGTATCAATATGAAATATTGGGAAGAGTTATTTATTTAGATCAGTTGAGGTGCATTAAAGAACAAATATATTCTTTTAATTTCAAACAATAGAATATGAGGGAAAGAAAAATATAGAGAATATTCTTCTCGGTGTTTTAAGAATCATTCATCCTCAATCAGCGTGATTCAAAACTGATTAAGTACAGAATAACAATCGAGCAGTGAAAAATAGGAGAAAGGTAAGATGAAGGTTTTTGTTTTTGGTTTAAGTAGGAGAGAATTGGGAATAAGATAGTAGGGCCATGTAATGATGTATCAGGGCCCTGAAGGAAAAGTAGAGAGAGAGAGAGGAGAGGAGGAGAGAGAGAAGAGAGAGAGAGAGAGAGAGAGAGAGAGAGAGAGAGAGAGAGAGTTCGTTTCACTGTTACAACATTACGGGTGTAATACTTACTATTATTAGAATAAATTTTAATTTTTTCACATTGTCGGCCGAACCCAGGGGTGGGGTGAGGGGTTCAAACACCCCTCCTGCCCGTAGCTACGCCCCTGCTTCTAACTGTGTGTAATTTTTAAAAACGAACTTGAAAATACCATGTAGTTATTCAACATTGTAATTTATTTCAGAGACAAATGTGGTCACCAATCACATGAAGTAACCAATGAGGTCACCAAATCATAGGATGAGGTCACCGTATTCTTGGATTTGAGCAATTTTGAAAGTTATATACTCAATTGTTTACATAAATATACTCGTAATTTCAAGAATCATTGGTATTATTAATTTTTTTGGCGACCAGTTACTTTGTATTTTACTATTTCAATTCGATAAATTGTAAATGAGAAAGAGAAACTGCAATACGCTGTCTACCGCAGAGTAGAGAATTGTAGCTGCGGACCACAGCTAGAAACTACTGTTTTTCCACTGCAAAATGCAGCAGCAGAATCGATTTATTTCCACCACGGAATAAAAATCCAGCAGAGAGTAGCTACTGAAACCCATTTGAATCAGCTGCTGATTCTGATTTCATCAGTAGTGTAACGCAGTGAACAACGGGTCATGAACGCTGCTGCTCCGCACCACTGCATACATGTTTTTGCTGCGAAACGCTGCTGGACACTTTGTTTTTCAGCATCAGCAGCGAACGCGACTGTCTCACTCAGAATCGCTGCGTGCTGCTGCGGATTTCTTATGCAAAAATCGTCAATAGGGGCTTCTCTAGGTATGACTGTGCCGGATGAAGGTGATTCTAATCAGGGTGGAACTAGGTTGCCTAGAATTCAAAGGACTAAAAGGTGATAAAGCTCAGATTCCTGAAGTCATACTGAATGGGCCAAAAAAAAAAAAAATGGAAGTGGAAAGGTTTCAACGTGACTATTGATAATTTGGTCGAGATGCAGCGGAGGAAGAAAGCTTTTACAATGATATAAATGATGACTTGAATTTCTTTTCAATTTCGGAAAAAGTGATAAACATAACGAGGAATTAAGGAAAAGTGCGAAAAAATTTTCAGAATTTTATGATGTCGATGTATCCAATGACATAATTGAGGAAGTAATTCAATTCAAGTATTTTTTGCAAAGTCACAATCTTAAAAGTCCTCGTAAATCGGATCCCTTGGAAAACTTCCAGTGTATCACAAAAAATAATTTGATGTTCACCTTTCCAAACATATTTATTGCTTATCAAATCTTCTTAACATTACCGGCCAGTAATTATTCCGGGGAAAAGAGTTTTTCAGCTTTGAGACGTATCAAAAATTATCTAAGGAATACGCTGCGTCAGATTAAAACTTCATATCTCTCGTTGTTGCGCATTGAGTCTAAATTGACCAAAGAAAATGATATTAATCAGATTATTGATGCATTTGCCGCCAAAAAAGCAGAAAAAAATCTTTCTAGAGTCCATATTTCAAAGTAAAGATACGGTTGACCGTCTATCACAATATGATTTTGTATTATTATATTTCTCTATCATTTACTCGTGCAGTATTGTTGAATTGTCATTACCTATACTTATTACCAAACTTGTGATTTCGTTTATAGCCTACAATTGTTTCTTATTTATATTCTCATCATATACCTAGTATATACTTTCATTTTCATATGTTCGATTATTATCATAAGTTTAATCTTTGGTCTCGCTATCTAGCTTTTGGTTCATCAATCATCAACACTATTTTTTTGTAGTTTTTTATTATTCCTAATTCCTAATACATGATCATATTATTCATATTTCAAGATTAATTCATCAGAACCGAGAGAGAGAGAGAGAGAGAGAGAGAGAGAGAGAGAGAGAGAGAGAGAGAGAGAGAGAGAAAGAGAGAGAGAGAAAGAGAGAGAGAGAAAGAGAGAGAGAGAAAGAGAAAGAGAAAGAGAAAGAGAAAGAGAAAGAGAGAGAGAGAGAGGAGAGAGAGAGAGAGAGAGAGAGAGAGAGAGAGAGAGAGAGAGAGAGAGAGAGAGAGACAGAGAGAGAGAGAGAGAGAGAGAGAGAAAAGAATGAAGAAATTTTTTCCCACGAATAAATCTTGAGATAGGGAGAGGGGGATTTCAAGGTGAAAATTCTTAGGCGTCGCCTTTCGTTTTGCCTACGACGCCACAGAAGGCAAATCCGGCCCTGCTAAACGCTACAAAGACAAGAGTAACTTGACGAAACTTTTTTTATTTATTTCATCAAATAGGTAAATATAATATTTTTCAATTGCTAACAATGTAAATAAAAATGTGTTTTACTCTAAAATATTTCATTTACTAACATTTTGGGCGAAATCCTTTAGAGTAACAAAAGTGTACCAAGTACCAGCGAAGAAGAAAAACGATAATCGTTATGAAGCGACTGCGACCCTGGTGAATAAAATTAGAAGTTGAGTATCATGATAATTATCGATAACCGCGGTATTCGTTGGAGCCAGGAAATACCGCGGTTATCGATAATATTCCAGTATTAGGACAACCCTGCCTAAAAAACGTCCCTAAATAGGAAACACAACACCAGACTTTAGTTACATCGAACAATCCGAAATGAATAGCTACCTAAATGTCTAAGGATGAACCCGTAAGCTGAGATCAGATGATCACTTTATAGGGGACAGTGTCTTCGTTTTGGGCCGTACACATAACCATCAGGTAGCAGCTGTCACAATCAGGACCAGGATAGAAAAAATACGCGACAAAAGTCTCAGACCCACTATGTGCATCATGCAACCAACATACAGTTTTGGACCATATAATTCAAACCACGCTGCATTCAAATGGTGGCATATACATTATACCAAGTGTCTCATGAGTTGGTCCCCCTTCTTTTTTCTTATCGCGAAGGCAGAACTTCACAGGACGACAGTGGATCGTCGAATCACAAGGCCTATTTTTTGGGGAAGGGGAGGGGATAGTGACAATCGTTTTCTCCCCCAAAAGGGAGAACTCGAACGTACGACAAATTTTTGAATCTTTTAGATTTGTTGAAAGGTACCGAATAAATATCGAAGTAGGTGTTTCTTGGATCGCCAATTGCGAATACCTATTAAATCAGATTTTCAATCAGGTCCCGATTTGGGCACAACAGTTCGAATTTTGAATCCGAATGGGGAAAAATTACATTGGTTTGAGAATTAGCGCAACGTATCGGAATAAGGAATTTCTGCTTTGGGTCGCTTTCTTTCGAATATCGCGTAAGATTTCTGATTCGGACCCAACTGGGGTCTAAAAGTCCGAATCCTGGAACCCAAAAAGGGTCAAAATTAAACTGGCTCGAGGAACTGCAACAGTATCGAAGTAAGGTACTTTAGGTCACTGATTTCTTCCAAATATCGTATCCGAATTTTCATTTGATTCCAATGCTCAAAATTCTGAATCCCGCATCAAAAGGGGCTAAAATTAAATTGGTTTAAAAAACTAAACAAATTATCAACATTCTTTGGCGTGGGGGGAGGGGTGTAGCTATATCGCATCTGATTTTTGATTCGCTCCAATATGGATCACAAATTCGACATTTTCCCCCGAGAACGGGAAACTTAACTTATACTGAAAAATTGAACAACTTATCGAAATTGCTTTTTTGGTTCGCTGATCTTGAATATCGCCTCTGATGTTTGATCTGACTCCAAAGTTGAACTGTGTATCGAAATAGCTGTTTTTCGAGTCGCTTTTATATTATACTTTTCCATTCAAACGATATGGACTTCGATTTTCAATGTCAAAATCGATTACTCTTTTCAAATTAGCTTAAAAAATTAGGCAAAGTATTCGAAGAGGAGTTTTTTAAGTTGATAATGCAATCAGCTTTTATTTGCTGAGCACTGATTTGAGCACCAAATTCGATATTGTATCCGGAAAAGGAGCGGAAAACTCCGTCTTAAAAAACTAAAAAGAGACTTTTATTTGGAGAGGAGTTGGTTCATTTTGCATGTCACGTTAGATTTTTACGAAATGAAAAGGGACCAGTTGACCAATTTATCGATTCTTACTGTTTTGACTAAATTTATGTAAAAACCCTTTAGAAACCGAATAAAACCAACCTCAGACCTCTATCTTGAAAATTCAGCGAGATATTGCAGTTTTAAGTAATGAAAGTCAAAATTTATTATTTCAAAAAGTTCAAAAAATGCACAAAAAATAATAGCATTTTCTTATGTAAAATTAAATTGTTCGAAAACAATTTTCCATGAATCCTAGACATATTTTCCTCTTGCCCTTTTAAATGCGAGAGCAGGCAAATACAATTACGTTTTGTCAGGATGAGTTGCCTACGTACCTGCTGAAGGGGAGTCTTGCATTTCTCGCCGGGAACCTCCAATCTTATAATGTAGGCAACTTATCCTGCTGCATGAATGCCTGTCTACTCTTACCGTTTAAGGGACTTGGATCCGAACATTTTCGATGAAATTCTTCGGAGATCATTGAACATTTCTTGTGACGATTTTTCGTAAAATTCTTCAAACCATGGGAGTTTTCCCCCGAAAATTTCCTATGAAATTCTTCAAAATTTACCAGAAAATGTTCTCAAAGTAATTTGTTGAGATTCTTTGGAAAACATTAGTAATTTTTTCTAAAGATTTCCGATAGAATTCTTCGGAAATTATCGGCATTTTTTTCACAAAAATTTCCGATGAAATTCTTTAAAAACCATCGGAGATTTTACCTACAGGTTTTCGATGAAATTCTCCTGAGATCATTGAACTTTTAAATTCTTTAGACAAACATTGGACAGTTAAAAAAAAGATTTCCGATAAGATTCTTCGGAAATTATCGGAATTGTTTTCCGAAAATTTTCGATGAAATTCCGTAAAAATCACACAAGATTTTTCCCGAGGATCTTCGATAAAGAACATTTTTTCTAAAGATTGTTGATAAGATTTTTCAAAAACCATAAGAGTTTTCCCCCAAACATTTCCTATGAAATTATTCAAAAATTATCTGATAATTTACTCGGAGATTTTTAAAGAAATTCTTTTGGTAAGATTGAAAATTTTTTCCGAAAATTACGAATGAAATTCCTTAGAAATCATCGGAAAATCTTCCCAAAAATTTTTGATGAAATTCTTTGGAAAACATTGGAAATATTATCATCTAAAGATTCCGAAAAAACTCTCCGAAAAGTATCGGAATTTTCTTCCAAAAATTCCGATGAAATTCCTGGAAAATCATTGGAGAATTTTTCCAAAGTTTTTCGATAAAATCCTTCGGAGATCATCAAACATTTAAATTCTTTGGAAAATATTGGAAATTTTTTCCGAAAAGAGCGGACAAGAGATTAGGGGAGCGTGTGGTAGTGTGTAGGACCTTCACGGTTGAAATGTTTGTAAGTAACAGAACGGTAATTACAAAAAAAAATCTCAATTTGAAACGCTTTTCCTGTAAAATTTTATTTTTGGTCAACTGGTTCCTTTTCGTATGCTCCTTCACATATATGAAGACTCCACAAGACCCTCCCAAGTAGACTGCACAGCAAAAGAAGCTGCCCAAGAATAGAAATCTGGGAGTTGAGAAACGCGATCAAGAAAGGTAGAAGCTATAAAGCCACAGATGAAGACAAAAGTTATCAGTAGACATAATGAAGCACGTCACCCCAGAATTTGAGAAGGAACTACTGAATATTATCAAAAAAATATACGAAGAAGGTGAACTACCAGAAGATTTTAAAGCAGTAAACTTCATACCAATTCAGAAGAAAAGCACCGGATGGGTTTGGCGGGGAGCGCCGAGTGCACCCATTGTGTAAGCGGAGAGGAGGACACGTCGTGGCATACGCTGTTCGAGTGCGACGCCTGGGAGGAGGTGAGGCGCGGGGCGGTCACGATCGATCCCGTAGACGGCGTGATCGACCGTCTTGCGCCGGACACCCTGGTCCCGGAGCTGTTGAGGAGCCGAAGCGGTTGGAACCGGGTGTCGGGTTTCGTTTCGGCCATCATGCGACGGAAGATGGAGGCTGAGTGGTCGAGATAGAGGACGCAAGGAGAAGGAGAAGCTGGACTTGCTGCTGCTGCTGCGGTGGCGGATACCATCCAGCGAAGCTCGCCCGCAGCACTAGAGCTGGAACAGAGCTCGCCCGCAGCACTAGAGCTGGAACAGAGCTCGCCCGCAGTGCAAGGGCTGGAGCTTCAATCAGATGAGTGTCACACGACGAGTGAGTGAAGAGGAAGAGGCAGCGCGTCCGGCTGCGGAGGACCTGAAATTTCCAGGCGAGCGCTCTGGGAGTGCGGACCTCGGTCAGTAGGGAACCCCGTGGTGACCCTGGCAGGACGCGCTCACCGTTCCGGCCAGGAGAAATGGGGGCTCGGGCCCGGCCCCAAAGCGTTCCCCTTGGTACTGATGCGATGCCCGAAAGGGTAGTTTCCGGTGCCGAGGGTGCGGTGTCTCAGGGGCCACTTTGGCATGCGTGCATCGCCATACGTCTCACCACACACCAATTCAGAAGAAAAGCTGTTCTCAAGTATGCTCTGAATATAGAACCGTCGCACTGATGAGTCACACTCTGTAACTCCTCCTAGCAATAATAAACGCTAGGATTGAAAGAAAACTGGATGGTACTCTAAGCGAGACACAGTACGGTTTTGTGGCAAAGAAAGGAACCAGAGATGCGAGTGCGCTCCTGATAATAATACAAAGAGCTCTAAACGCAAATAGAGAAGTCGTCGCATGTTTCATCGATTATGAAAAAGCATTTGATCGAGTAAATCATGAAAAGCTGATCAAAGTTTTGAAAAAATACAATATCGATGATAAACATCTTCAAATGATAAAGGCCTTATATTGGAACCAGCGCGCAAATATCAAGACCGCCGCAAAATATTCGACTGGGGAATGCAGTATAAAGAGAGGAGTAAGACAAGGATGCCCACTCTCTCCAAGAATTTTCAACATCTACGCTGAGGAGATAATGCGAGAGGCAAAAATCGAAAACATGGGCCTGTAGATCAACGGTAAAAGCATATCGGAAATAAGCTATGCGGACGATAAAGTGGTAATAGAAGAATCAGAAGCGTAACTACAGAAAATGATTGATAAAATAAATCATGCTGGAATAAAATATGGAATGGAGATAAATGCCAAGAAGACAAAAAGGTGATGAAATTCTCAAGAACAAATGACAACAAAGCAAAAATTAAAATAGACAAGGAGGAAATTGAGAACGTCGCAGAATTCAGATATCTAGGTGCTCTTATAAACGAGGGTGGTAGAGACCTAAAAGAAATTAAAATCAGAATTGACATGGCGAAGCAGGCCTTCAATAACCTCGGCAGTGTTTTGAAAAACCAAACTTTGAGCATCAGTCTGCGGAAAAGAATAATGAGGTGCTACGTGTGGACTGTGCTAAAATACTCGTGTGAAACCTGGACAATGAATGCGGAAAGCGAAAAGAGGCCGAACGCATTCGAGATGTGGTGCTATCGAAGACTGCTGAAAATACCGTGGACTGATTTTATAACGAACGTATTAGCAGTCCGGGCAAGAATAAAAGAAGAAAACACAATAGTAGAAGACATCAAGAATCGAAAACTGAAGTACATAGCACAAAAAATCCGGGAAAATGTCGTTTTCATGCTGACAGTACAAGGACGAATTCAGGAAAAGCCCATCAGAGGCAGGAGAAGATCGGAGCTTGTAACCACGAATTCGCCAATGAACTCTCCGTGCAGGAATCTACGTAATCAGATGTGCCAGGAATCGAAGACTATAGATGTACGCCACCTCTTGATGCAAGAGAAGCGACCAATACGACGACGACGACCCACATCAGGACCGGATCAAAAATCTGATCGATGTTCAAAACCTACGACGTCAAGGGAATTGTACTTATTTTGATTTTTAAAATTCGGTACTTTCCATTCACGATTCCAAACTTGGAGGTACATTTGAGCCACCCCCTTTCAAGGAAAAACAACCACTCCCCCCAAAAAACAACAACAAAAACTAGACTTTTCGACTTACAGTCCTCGTTTACCTTGCGTCAATCCGACTTCCATCTTTCTTTACACCTTGTATCGTTCATCACCATTTGTACTCGTATGCGTATGAAATTGCATACTCAAATCCCCGTAAATACGCTGTGAAGCTCAATAGTCAACGACGTTATAAGTACGTTAAATAATAAATTCAGGCGCTAATAATCGGTCAGGATTTCGTGTTATTGGTTTTGATTTGTCTTTTTTTTTTAATTGTTTTGTTTTGCTCATTCGAGTAGCTTTGGTTATTTTTCTTGAAAATATTCGGAAGCGTTTTTTGAAATTCATGTATCTTAAAACAGTATTATCAACTTCATATACTTACCGTACTTTGAACGGTCAGCAGGTTTCGAAATACTTAGTACATCTAAAAAGAGAAATATTGTATCACTGCGGTTCCTTTATGGTTGTTTGTATTCACGGGGGGGGGGGAGGGGGATAAGCAGTGGCACAATTCTGGGTAAAGTAGATTTAAGGGTCCCGCAACACTCTGTGCGTACGATGGAAACATTCGCACTGAAACGTTTCGAGGACAAATCGACAAATGATTACTCTAATCAGGGGCGGGTAGGCCCAGAGGGAAAGGGGGAAATTTCCCCTTGGGCCGCCGGGCCGGTTCAATTGCACAATTGGATAGCTCCGACATAAAAATGTATAGCTGACGGTCGCAGCCCTTGGCCCTCGCTAGAAAAAAATATTTCCTAAGTAGAAAGTATTAGACTATAGACTAAAATAACCGACTCTGGATTGTTGCTTGAACTTTTGTTATCCTTAAATGAGATAGCTAGAACGCCTGCAAAGTATTGTGCGGAAGCCCGAGGAAAAGCAAAATCGTTTTTGGACAATTTTCTAAATTTCAAAAGAATCCTCACAGCTTAAATCTTTCTTCGTATTTTTGAAAAGACAAACTCCTCTTTGTTGAAAGCTTATAACATGGTTGAAGATACAATTAGAGATTTAGCAAAAGGATTAAGCAACTTTGAAGTTATTTTACATTCAACAAAGTTATATGTTTCCAAGATAAATGAAGAACTGGAAAAAGCTGAGCCTGAGGTTGATTTTGAAATAGAAGACGAGCTTCGAAGAATACGCCGACGAATGAAGAAGAAAATGTTTAATTACGAGGGTGATGATAATCCAATAACAAATGAAAACGACAAATTTCGAATAGGAGGTTTTTACACAAATTAAAGCAACCGCGGGCAGGTTGGGGGGGGAATCCCTGGCCGGGCCCCTTGGACTGCGGGCCCACCCAAAATATGACTTATTCAGGAATGGGGGAAAATGAAAATGAAAGGCCCCAACCAGTATTCCCCCTTTACAATTCCCTTACCAGTCCGGAGGGGAATAAAAGACACTATTTTATCGAATATAAAGGACAAATTTCTGAGTCACAAAGCTGTATTTGCCGATATCAGTTGTTTGGACCCTAATCGATTTCCAGAGCTAAAGAATAGGTTGGATAGCGATCAATTACCAGTGCTTACAAATCTATTTTCCCATATTAAAAAATTTCGAAAGAAATTGACCCTGCAAGACTACAAAGGAGAATTTAGAGATTTTATTTGCAAATGGGGCAGCTTAAAAAACTGTATTGCAGAAGATTTTGTTCAACTAGGCCTATTGAACGATGAAGAAGAAAGTAACGGTAGTAATAGTGATGATGATGAATCCTAACCCAGCAGTTGCAAAGACCTTTGTAAAAAGTGTCCTGCCTGTTGTTTTCTAGTCATAAAAAAGTACAATTTTTATAAACTTGCGTATCCAACCTTATACATAGCTTATAAATTTGTATTAACTATTTCATTTGTACAAGTATCTTGTGAACGATCCTTTTCTATTTTGAAACATATAAAGAATAGATTACGTTCGGTATTTACAGAGGCGAAACTAGACATTCAGTTGAGGGGGGAGGAGGAGGAGAAGGAAAATTTGCCGTCAAATATTTTTTGAAAACTAAAAATTCGCCGACAAAATTTTTTTTTAATTTGAAAATTTATTGATTTTTCAATCAAAATATATTTTAATTGAAAAGAAAAAAAATAAACAAACAAACGTTCTTGGTAAATGAAAAATTCAAATGAACAGTTTCAAAATTTTTCCACTGATAAATTATTAGGGGTGTTCTAACCCCCCCCCCCCCCCCAAAGTTTCGTCCCTGCAGATGCACATTGAAATCTAATCCCCCCAAGCACTCACATGAGCATACCCTACTCTGGGAGGCTAAGTTGACATAATGTTAGGAATACTTGAGAGGAACACGCAACTTCCTTTACACATCAAGGTAGTCGTTATTTACTCTTGGTGATATTTTTTTCTGAATTTCCTCTGATTCGTCTCCTAAACTGAAAACTGGTTCCAATAAAATCAAAACATGAACATTAAAAAAAACCTACAAAGTTTCAGGTCAATCGGTTTAGGGGAATCCGTGCCTCAAGCTCCCTTTCATTATTATGGAAAACACACATGGAGTTTTGACTTTTGTTCCAGATTTCCCTCCTATATTCACCAGGACCAGAGCACGTAAATTAAACCATAGAACATTTCCTATTGGATTCTGCTTGTACTCGTAACATTGGAAAATAAGTCTTTTGCTTTCAACTTTCAGATTTTAATAAAATGTTCAACTTTCTCAAATTTCAGGCTCTAGGTCAAACAGAGAATCTAGTAGCCTAAAAACAGAATAGTCATTAAAATTCGTAATTCACCGTTTGCTACCGACTTTCAGATTTTCGAAATGCCATCCACATATCTAATTTGTTTCAATCTTTCAGATAACTTTCGATACTCAGCTTGAGACCTTCGGCTTTTGACTGACACTTCTCTAACAGGAGTCCAGGGTACTCCATTTTCAGAAAAGAAATTTGACTTTCAGTTTGGGGAGGAGGAGAAGAAAAATTTGCCGACAAAATTTTTAAACAATTAAAAATTTGCCAATTTTTCATTGAAATATTTTTTAATTGAAAAAGAAATAAACAAACCAACATTCATGAAAAATGAAAATTTCAAATGAACAGTTTTAAAATTTGCCGACTGCCAAATTATTGGGGAGTCAACTCCCCACTCCCCTATAGTTTCGCCCCTGGGTACTTACAGATGATCACTCGGATGCACTTATGATTATGAATATGGAGAAAGAAATCCGCTCAGAAATAAAGAATGAGGACGTTCTTGACGCGCTCACGAATAAGTCCTCAAGTATTCGGAAATTGTTAAATTAATTAATTTGATAAATAAGGTTTTTTAGGCCAACCTATAATATTAGATAAATGATCTTTTATTTTTAATAGATCTAATTATTAAAATAATATTATGTATTAGGTATTTCTGTTATTAATAAACATACTAATTTTCTTCTTTTCATTTCGCAGAGGTAAAACTATTTTCTTAATTGAAAAGATAAAAGAAGGAGGAAAACTGTAAAATGAGTATCCACGTGACCATTTGCTCTTTTGATCCCTGAAAGACTATGTGTAAATAAAATGGGGTGGAGCAAAAAATTTTTTGGGCCGCTTAAAAATTTATAGAGGGCCGCTCTTACATTATTTCTCCTTTAGTTTCAATTCACCTATCCGCCCCTGACTCTAATTCACCCCTAAACAACATGCTCAGACACTAGAATAAAATCCAAAACTCCGTAAGTGATATCGACATTTTCTATTCTAAACAGGTTTCGTGGTTTCTCTGGTCTCCTATGCCTGATATAGATGTGCCCCGAATTCTGGCCTCCCCCTCGACGGGCTGCTCGTTTCTTCAAGGACGACATCTTCTTCTTCCTCCGGACCCTGCCGCTCCATATCCCATATCGCTTCCCACATTTTTTCTCTTTTTTCTTTTTTTCTATTAATTATGTTTCCTTTTTCTTTCATTATTCCACTATACGCTTAAAATATTCTTAAAATGTACGGGTAAAATTTGCTACTTTCAGACTATTTCTGAAAAAAAACTAGGGTTTTTCGAGATTATTTAAATAGAATTACCAAAGTAAGATAGGTGAAGGTATAAGAGAAATTTGTGAGAATTTTATAAAAATTTGTGGGTTCGTAGAAAATTTTCTGATTTTTCAAAAACTCGTGAGAGATGGCAACACTTGTCAACAACGGGAATTCAAATTTCATGGTATTATTCAGCGGATTTTAATTTATTAAAAGACAAAAAATAAAGTTTTGTATTTTCATTTTTCTTTTTCTCAATTATATTGACTAATCACTACTCATTTACAAATCTGAAGAGGTTATAAACACAGAGAGGACAAACAAAGTAGTGTCTAGTGTGAAAACGCGTTTTCAATACAATTTTCCCTCGAATCTGAAGAGGAGTTGTGTAAAATAGATACTAATAACTCATTTGGTTTACAAATGTCGGTTGGTTCCCTTACGCTTAGCAGCGTCCATGTATTTCTAGTTGAATATTGGGGCATTGTTATACCGTTTTTAGTCACTCCCATGTTTTAATAGATTCGTCGTGGCAGTGCTTCAAAACCTTTAAACTCCTTTCCTGTAATTTTTTTCCTTTCTTCAGACAGCACCTTTTGACACTAACCAACGAAATAAATTTTTTTTTCTTGTTCGTGAATTTTTTGTATACATCGTTTTAATTTTTGATTAAGCGATTTTTGTTTCTCGTTGTTTATCTCGAAAAATCGACTTCTGTCCCGCGAAAATTCAACTTTACGATAAAAAAAGAGCGGGTGGGGACTAATTCGTGAAACATCCTGTACAAACGAAGTCGACCAGTCAACACTTCGTTTGCGATTTTCCTAACTTACCAGTTACATTCGCCAAGTTAAACTGACTCTCGCCCTCTTTAAAATGGGATTTAGATTAGAGGCCAAAATTTGCCCGTCGGTCAATTTTTGAATCCGAGTCAATTCTGCCCATTTTATGGGGACAAAGTTAAATCTGGGTCGGATAAACAAATACAGGACAATACTCGAAATCTGTGACCCACGAAATCCTATACTTGAAAGCTATGTTCAATTCCCTATTTTAATGTAGACCTTATTTGTCAAAAATTTAGATTTTTGGGTTCAAATTGGGTCGGACTAAAAATCTGATGCAAGATGTATGTACACAGTCTATACACTTGATGACAATACTGACAGAAAAAGTCTGATTACACGCGTTAATTAAACCCAGCATTTGAAATCAATGATAAAAATGCGAAGTTACACTATTAGACAAACATAATCAAGAAAAAAGGAGATGGAACTAACAACGCATGAATGACCCGACAAGGTGCTACAAAAACTCAGGTTAGCCCGCAGTGTTGCCAGACTTTTTTGTCATGGAGTTGTCGATTCGACTTCTCAGTGTCGCCGTAAGCACTGTAAAAATCGCCGAAATTTGCAAACGCCGAACAAAATGCCCTTTGTTCAAAATCCATCGCCATATTCCGTGTGTAGGGTGTGCCAATTCATTTTTTCTTCTTTTGTAGTCCAGAGCGCTTTCGGCTGTTATGCCATCATCAGTGGAGTACCCAAAATGAGACTTGTCTCTTGTGGTCCTGTAGTCATAGTCTAGAGTAGTACTGTATGGTGAATCTGTTTAATTGTGTGCTCCTATTAGTTGTCTATGACTATGCAGTCTGTCCAATCAATGAGTGTTATTAGTTGTGTGCTCCTATTGATTGTCTGTGATTGTGCAGTCTGTCCAATCCGTGGGTGTTATGTTATTAGTTGGAATAAGTTCTCGCTTTGGAAGTTGGTTGTGTTTATTAGCTTGTTTTGTTTCGTTTTTGCCTTTATTATTTCTAGTTGTTCTTTCAATTTTCTTTTTCTTGTGTTGTTTTTTGTGTAGGATTTTGTACTTTTCTGTTAATTTGTCATTGTTATGTCCTTGGTCATTGCAGTGTTTTCCAAACAGTGATTTGTTATCATTTAGCTTCTGGGATTTTTCATGTTCTTTGATTCTGGTTGTGAATTTTCTGCCTGTTTCTCCTATGTAGGTCATGTCACAGTGTTCACAGTCCAGTCTGTATACTCCGCTACTGTTGTTCCTGTCCTTTGTTTCTGTTTTGTCATTGCTTATTTGTTTGATCAGAAGTGGTCTGTTTTTGATTCCGAGTTTTATGTTGTATTGATTGAAGATTTTTTGTGTATCCAATCTGCCTGCTGCCGTGACGTTGAGTCATATACCACTCAGTGTAGCCAGATGCATGACAATACATATATTTTCAAATCTAACGGTCATGCCCTTGAATTTTTTTTTTGTTATTAATTCTGCTAAAGCTAATCCTTTGTGATAAATTCTGCTAAAAACACTGGTATTTGAAAAATTTAGTGATAAATTATGTTAATATAATGCATTTTAAATTCTACCCAACATTGGCGAGATTTTCTCTAATACTGTTAGAATTGAACGGAAACCTACTTACAAAAAAGTTGCTGAAATCGAAACTTTTTGGGTCAAATATGGGAAAATCTGCTTAATTTAGCGGCCATTCTGCTAATATAACTGCACTCATGTCACGAATCCGTTTCCTCAGATAGAACTATAACAGATATTGTGAAGGATATCACAGGAACAAACGCATCTTTTGTTTTCTGTTAGTTCAGACGTTTTGACTTCTGATTTAGAAGGAACTTGTTCTGTAGTTTGCTCTTGCAACTTGCAATTTTCGGGCTCGATTGGCTCTTTTCTACCCCCATTTTAGAAAACTAGAGGCACTAAAAAGCGTTAGAAAGCTGTAATCAAGAGGGAAAAGAATGGAAAAGGAGCGCCTTTCCGAAGAAATTGTCATCAGGGATTGCCTCCATTTCCAGAACTGTGACTAAGTGAAACAAAAGGTCCGAATCATTCGATTCTCAGAATTTTTCAGTGTGTTAAAACACACCTGGAGTTACTAAGTGAGTTGAATATTACAATCAGCTTTAGAAACGAGCTTCAGTATTTGTACAGTACCTAGTTATAACTAATTCGAAGTATCGCATTCATTTTCGCACGCGTGAATCAGTAGAAGTCATTGAATCTAAATCCACGCCAAGTCAATAAAATGATACGCTGGTTGCCAGCCCGCTTCACGCCAGCAAACATCCACAATCGTCTAAATTTTTTTCACATTTAATAAAACTATTATCTAATTCAAGTAAACGATAAAAAGAAATAAATAAATTGGAAACAAAGGAAAAATATTAATAAAACTTATCTACTTACGAAATAATGGACAATTATGTAAATTCTTTTTCCTAGTCAAGAGCGTACATACACGTAGAAGACAAATTTAAAAAGAAAAGAAAAAGAGAGGAGGAAAAAGGGAAAATAGAAAAAAACAAAAATAAAAACATGTACACGAATTATAACTGAAAAGTTTTAAACTAATAACGACTAGAATAGTGAAATTGAAATGAAAACTTGGCGGAGTCGATTGGTCACCGTCTTGAATGACAATATTCGAGATCGATCTGGAAACAAGGTCACAAAATAAACGTTACTACAAATAGGTAGTTCGACGTTTCGAGGTACCTAAGAATAAACAAGCCGATGCTACAACCAGAATACTAAGTCTAAAACAGTCAGTACATTTTCTTGTCAGTTTGAAATTGGCAAGATTGAACTTGCATATGTTACCCTAAAATATCAACAAAAATACCTGACTGTTCTGGAGTTGGTGGCCGACAAATTTAAGAACTTCTGTGTGGAAAATCACCCCACCAAATTAGTAATCCAACTCTTCATTTCAATAACTGCAGATTTCATGGGCGCCCGCAGAGGGTAGCGGAGGTATCGACCGCTACCTCATAAGCTTTTCACTTTTTTTTTTGTGCATAATTAGGGATATTTGTGATTCAGGTAATTTAATCGTTTATTAACATTAAAAAAAAAATTAAAATCTTTAAAGGTGAGAACAAGGAACAGCCAGTGACTCATGCCCATGTAACTATTTACTAATCTTAATTCAAATACAAAAATCAAGGTTAAATTATGGTCGTCAGCATTTTCTCTTGCTACCTCATCAAAAAATTCTACCGGCGCCCATGGCAGATTTACGTATGTACTAGCGGACTATAATATAAAAGAATGAAACTCACCATTAATGATTGCATCATTGATTCAATAAGATGTTCGTCACCTCCGAGATGGACAGCAAAGGACTCCCGTCCGGTTTATCTGAGGGTAACCGCATTCTGCGACCATTCCCGACCTCGCAACTGCTGTGCTGAAAATGAAATTAGTTAGTTTTGCCACTAAAGTTCAATTTTTGAAGATTGCCATCAACATCGATACCTCGGACTAACTTGTACCTAAGGTAGCTAATGATGAAGAATTTGATGTTTTCGTTGAAAAATGTAAGAATATTTTATACGAAAGTCGAAATAAGTTATTTTGTAGTCGATTTTTTGTCGACCTTCTGTATCAAAAACCCCCTTCATCTTGTTACGGGTAGCGTTATAAAATAGGTAACAATTAAATTTTCGTAATTATAGGCTACTCATCCGAGAATCGTTTTCCAAATGTTGATGGCAACCTCGAAAATATATTGCAGTGCATTTACGAAAAGTAAAATTTACATATTAAATCCGTGATCCATTTGCACTTTAATTAAAAAATAATTGTTACATTTTAACTTGTGCGTGTCAGTGATGTGTTAGACCCTGTCAATTTTTAGCTTTCATCGCACTCTCTACAGTGTCCCATTTGTAAAAGCGTAATTACCTACGTGTTACAGTTTTATGACTCAGTTTTTTAAAGCGTCTACTCGCACATATGGGTTTTATGACTATATCAGATCTGAATTCGAAATTGCAGTGTCCCAATTTCGGATTCTATTTCGGCGAGTAACTCTAAAACTCAACGCCGGAAGTGCGTTTCCAATATAAGACGAAATTCGTCGCAATTTGAGGAAGACCATTGGGTAATGCCGGAAAATCCTAAGACTGTGAACAACTTAGACCTGTGAAGTTTAGACTAGGCACCGTTCAGATAGCTACATTTCAAGAAAAATGTATTTAAGATTCAATGCCACTCGATACGATGTCGTTTTTCCGTCTTTCAGGAGACTCAATAGAACTTTTAAAGATTATATATACTGCATGTACTACTGAAGCTTAGTTGGTTTCTTTTCCTCTCCTCCGATAATTATTTGCTTTTCCTTTCACATCGTCTCATTGTTTTCATATTTTCTTTTATATTGTTCTACTAGGGGGCTCCGCCCCCTGGCCGGCCCCACTCCCGGAATTAATGAAATATACGTTAATTTGCACTATAGAAACGCAGAATTTATTTTATGCATATAGGAAAAAAGTTTTAATCTTTATGAGGATGCACCTGTTATCATTACACAGATATGCACCTTATGTAAATATCGAACTACAGCTATGTGCATATGATGTAAGTATTTCAAATTTAGAAGCGTGTACTGCAGGTAAAGTCGTTGATATTAGAGATAGATGTTCTCATACTGTCCGAGAGAAAAAAGCAGTTTTAATCAAAACATGTATTTTTTCGACTTCACATCAAGTCTACTGTTTCAAGAGAGACGCATTGGGAATCTTAAACAAAGGCTAAAGAAATCAAATAAAACTTCATTTTTCTACATCCACAGTTCTGATTATGGATCTTAAATATGACAGGTCATGTAATAACAAATGAATTAATATTATCCAGAAGTTAGTTTATCTATTTTACATATGAAAAACAATACAGAAAATATACCCTCTCACTTGCAAAAAATTGAATTTTGTTCAGGCTATTTCTCCATTTCAATTCATTATTTACCGAGGAACCATTTTTTACGATTTTTCTTAGTATACGTTCCCTTCAGAAATTTCTAGCTATGGTCCCTAGAGAGAAATTCAAGATCACGGCTACAAATTTCATTGTTCTGATATAGCTTATGACTCTTACCCGTTGAAGATTTTGATGTGCGTATCCAAGTGGAACGCATTCGGAAAACCACTTCCACTACTACATTGATGAGCTCTATATATTAAAACAGGGTTAGATGCAAGAGTGGTAGTAAGCGTTCGTGGACAATCTGCGTTGTGGAATTCCCACTTTAAAATGTACACCAAGGATCTATGTATTGGCGAGCGCATTCAGGTGGATATACATTCGTAAAACCACTACCACTACTACATTAATGAGCTTTATGATGAAAACCGGTTTAGAAGTGTGGGTGGTAGTGACAGTGAGCATTCCCGGACAATCTGCGTGGTGGAATTTCAACTTTAAAACCACAACATAACCGCTACCCCACCGTTTCTGCAATTGTACTATGACGACCAATCAAAACGTTTCTGTTGAAAACGGTTGATATTTCAAACAAAACTGAATTACCTACTAATGCGCTTGATACTGACAACGTGATAACTATCATTCGGTTGTTCGGTGTTACTTTTCAGTTTTCGAATAATTATCAGAAAGAGTATAGCAGGGTAAGCATAGGCCACCGGCCTAAAGTCACGAACCGCGTTCATTCCTGCACCATCTGAAGACCTTCCATGAGTAATGTCACCACCCAAAAATTCAGCCCCCACCTCCGCTTTTTACGGGTTCTACAGCTCATTTTGTGTTTTTATTGAAGAATTATCCAAAATTACGTATCCCACGAACGGTAATGTATAAAAAACTGATATTCACAGTGATGTTAGATCATTTGATGAACTTTTCGACCTTTTTTTCGGAGGTTCTGGAACACATTTTTTGTACTTATACGGCAGTGCTAAGAATACAAACACGCCGAAAAGTAGGAAGGCGAAGCGTAGGCGGTTCGAAAAAAATACTAGGCATTGCCTAAACTATCTAAAATATTTATAAAAAAATTCAAATCGAATGAGTTGGTGCATCATTTTTTTGGAATTTTTTTTCGGCGGGTACTTCGCTGAACGCGCGCCGCGTAACGTTGCAGTCCTGGTAATGCACACAAGCGGTCGAACGCGAATTATGCTCGTTCGTGCTCTCTCACGTCAAATATCCAACTTACTGGAGTCAGTTTCTACCTATGCACTCTCATACATACGCACACACACATATTATATAATATATATACATTCACGAATATGAAAATAATATATTGTGTTGTTTACATTTTGTGATAATGTAGAATTATTCATCGTCAAGATCACTGCCGATTACTGGCTAGTAATGTGGGAAAGGAGCATCTTTTATATAGGTTGAGAGGTATAAAACATGTTGACTCTTGCAGATTGACCAATAAGACGCTTACCTACAAAACTGAACTCGTTTGAGGTCTATTATTTCCCCTCGTACTTTCTGTCAGTGACACTTTTTGCGAACCGGAGGCTTAGGGTGAAACGGGTGGAAAATTGAGAGTGACATCATTTTTCATATGACATGAAGTAAGTTGTATCCAAAAGGGTGCCACACTCAATTTTCTACCCGTTTCATCCTTAGCCACGGTTATTTCGCAAAAGTGTCACTAAAATTGAAGTAGATAATGCAATGAATGATGATGCAATATTGAAATCGATCCACAAAGCTGAGAGTATTCACAGAATTTAACGTGTGGGAGACGTTCTTATTCTACGAGTATACCGTGGTTTTCGGAATGTCGTGTCCTACTCCGAAGCAGAGACGGCGCGAGCTCCCGAAGCGCTGTTAGCTATCATGAAAATAAGCGCCTTTATTGGGGGAGGGAGGTGTGGTTGCCCCCCGCCCTTTTTAAGGGGGAAAGATCGCTACCCCTTCTTCTCATAAAATTGCAGTTATGCGCATATGATTTTGCACTGATCCACAATCTCTCAAACCTGGCCATCAGCTGCTGCGTTTATTTTGCGCCATTTCCTTGCAGATGACAGACAGACAGAAGCCTACTTGCCACCCGCTCACGCCTGCAGCTAGGGCTCCGAATATGAAGGCTTTGAAGTACTCATGTCCTAAAAGGGAAGTGATTCAGAAAATTGCCGGGTCAACAGATGTCCTAATCCAAAAACTCTAAAATAAAATTATGTTTGGATATTTTTCACGATCTATCTCGGAGAAATCCGTTGAGGGGTCTCTGACTCACTTCGTTCGATGTCCGTTCCCAACTTTTTTTTAATGAATAGGTGATTCAGAACAACAAAGATATTGAGAAAATAAGTATAATAAGAATAACTGCTCAAAAAGTAATTTCGTCTACTCACCAACGATTTCATCTGCTCTTTCCTCATCAGAATTGAGCCTTTTTCCATACGCATTATGAATAAAACATGCTATCCCGCATATCGATCCCGCATTCGGAAGCATCTTGTTATCGAATTGGTGGTGGAGCAGTTTGAATTTTTGTCCCAAAATTCCGTGGACTGCCTCCACCACCCACCTAATTTTCGTCACGAATCGGGAGTCATTAGATTCATCTGTGGACAATTGGGACCACTTTCCTTTCAGGGCTGGCATAAAAACTTCAAAGCCTTGATCTCCTAAGTACGTCACGACGTCTCTAAAACCTCGGTCTAGGATAAAAACATCTCCCGCACGTAAAATCTTTCGAATTCCTTCATCATCATTAAGAATCAATTTCAATATTGCAGCATCATTCATTGTACCATTAAACAGACCTGGTAAATCAACGACCAGACCATTTGTAGTACATATTGTAAATGGCTTGCAAAGCGGCACTTTCTTTTGTCCTGAAAAATACTTTCGTTGATAGCAGTTGTTTGAGCTTTTTTGGTGACGCAAGTAAGTGCCATCACAAATCAGTACGAGACGGTTTTGAAATTCATGCTGCAAACCAAAAATCGCTGCAATCACATTATTTGAATTACAGGTGCGCAATTTGAAAAGAAACACGACTAGTGCTTCAGTTACACTACGGCACTCTGAGTTTCGCATAGATTTTAACCTGGACCTCAAATCATTCATATTTTCCCAGGTCAAGCCTGTAAGAACTTGGAGTCATACATCAGACATCGAAAAATCGCTTAGTCCATTCTGAATAATTTTATCAACATGGGTGCTCAACTGCTCCATAAAATGTGTCACTTGAGTCACAGGTATTGCACAGGAGTTGAATGATGATTCACGAGCTTCTACCTCTATTCTTTCCTTTCTTCTTCAATCAGTCTTCTATTTTTTTTTTTTTGCATTACTTCTTGCAACTTCATAATAATTATCATTCTGAAAGTAATATACCTATAGTATGCAGTACAGGACGCGTAGGGAGGAAGTGTAGCCCGTGTAGTATGATTTTTTCGTCGCGAAAGAGCACGAACCAGCTTGGTGGTTCGACCGTTCGTGCGTGCTACCAGCACTGCAACGCTACGCGGCGCGCGTTCAGCGAAGTACCCGCCAAAAACTGCGTATTCTCGCGTTCTTTAAAAAATTCCAAAAAAATGATGCACCAACTCATTCGATTTGAATTTTTTTATACATATTCTAGATAGTTTAGGCAATGCCTAGTATTATTTTCGAACCGCCTACGCTTCAGCTTCCTAGTTTTCGACGTGTTTGTATTCTTAGCACTGCGATTAAGTACAAAAAATGTGTTCCAGAACCTCCGAAAAAAAAAAGGTCGAAAAGTTCATCAAATGGTCTAACATCACTGTGAATATAAGTTTTTTATACATTACCGTTCGTGGGATACGTAATTTTGGATAAATTCTTCAATAAAAACACAAAATGAGCTGTAGAACCCGTAAAAAGCGGGGGTGGGGGCTGAATTTTTGGGTGGTGACATTACTCATGGAAGGTCTTCAGATGGTGCAGGAATGAACGCGGTTCGTGACTTTAGGCCGGTGGCCTATGCTTACCCTGCTATACTCGTTTCGAGTGTTGTTTTCAATTTGCAATTTAAGAGAACAAAGTATTCAGTGTTTTGTCGATTGCATTTCCTAAATACGTACGTCGCATAAAAGATCAAATGTTGGAGAATTCTACAATCCATTCCAACAAAAGTTCGTGGAAAAAAAGCAAACATTCTGCAGCGAGAGGTCTTTTGGTGACCAGGTAAGGCTTGAAAAATTTTGTAATATCCTTGTTATGTAGTAAGTACTAAGCTCGAAATGTACAGATCCGGAATGGTACAAGCATTTTTGTACTGTGCGCGAATCGAACGACCCACTTCTATCTGAACCTGAGATATCAGACTTAATACAATTAATACTGTACCGTTTGCGATTAGTGTACCAACTTGTAGGAAAGAAATAACATTGTGGGTACCGAATATATTGTACAAACCCTGGAATAGATTGTATTTGTATGTAATAATCCCTTATTGCCCTTTACATGGTTCAACATGATAGTTCTTATAGTGCAGTGACCAACGTTGGAGGTGTGCATCATTCTCATGCAATCACTTTATTTTGAAGGGGTTGTAATTTAGCATACAGTTTTTGCAGAAGCTAATGCTAGGGGTCAAGTCGACTTGATCGATGTGCAGTCATAGAAATGGCCAGTTTCAATTTATCGTGAATTATCAAGATCACCAGGTTAAATTTTTACACTTATGTGCTCTCAAAAAACGAAGACCACTGCAGAAGTTGCTTACAATTTAATTGACCTTTTTTATGGATTCAGTGCCCCCTCCCTGTTACAATCTAATAATTATCGCGAATTCGTAAATGCCATTATCAGTGATTTGGAACTGTTATGGCCGGGTCTCAAGATTGCATAATAGTAAACCTCGGCATTCTCAAAGTCAGAGAGGTATCAAACAACCAAACCGCGATGTTGAGGAAATGGCGAGAGCTTGGATGATTGACAATGGTTTGACTGCCTGGGCTGATGAATTATGTACGTTTCGTCCAAATTTCAAAAAAATAAGTTACCCCTCAGGAATTAAACAATCCCCTTTTGAGGCGCTGTTTGACAGGAAAGCGAAATTAGAAGTATCAGTGTGATGGAAGTTACACGAGAAACTGACCTCAATACAAAAAAAAAAAAAAAAAAAGAGGAGAACAGTTCGTCTTCAAACGATAATGTAATGCTGGAAAAGCTATACGTACTTCCATCAAGAGGAATCTAGATGAGGGATACTATAATTACTATAATGGCTGTATATCTCTATTTTCTTCTTTGTCAGCTTTTGGTCTTATTGGTACAAACTTTTCATACATTTCGCAAATGGTACAGCATTATTTGTACCTAGTCCGATATTTCGGGTTCAGTGCAAATAAGTTGGTCGTTCGATTCGCGCATGGTACAAAAATGCTTGTACAATTCCCAATCTGTACAATTTCGGGTTTGGTACGTAACATCCTGACCGTTATCTGTGAGAAGATATACCCTTCCTCGTTAAAGAGCATTATTGTTGTAACTATGTATAATATATTGTAGTTTCTGCCTTCTATAATTGGTGGACAGGTATTTGGGTGATTCCATATTGAATTTCCAGCTAAGAATTTGTAAAAAATGTAATACTTAATATAAGTAGTTGTATCTAATGTTGGCCCCATTACATTCAGCTACATGTATCAAATATTCTCCGCATATTTACCCAATGGGAAAAGGAAAATGGCAATTTTGTTCTTAAGCGTGGACATAAAATAGGTATGTTCAACGTGGACACTCACATATTTTTTGTATCCACGACGAAAGACGTGAATCTTTCGACACTTAGAAGCAGTCTGTAGAAACAGCCTCTAAATCTTCTTTGTGCAGAGATTACTTTCCTCGATGAATTGTAGGTACTTTGTAAAACCGTGATCTGTAAGATTGTAACCTATATTGCCGCTGTGTGATCATACAGCCTCATCTTATCGCACTATGTAAACGTGAAAAATTTGTCTTTCAACGTGGACATCAATTTTTTATGACTCTACACCCCCCCCCCAAAAAAAAAACCAACAAAAAATCAAATTTAAGCCCGCCCGTCGACGGAATACGGCTTTCTCAGTGCTCCTAGTGTCGATTTCAACGAAAATACATTTGGAAAGTGAACCTCGTTTTTTTGTTTTTGTCCACGTCGAATTGTCTAATTTTCAGAGAATCACCCATTTACTGTCTTGAGCATTATGGTATGCCTTCCCTTAGGAGATATCACAAATTTATTATTTGTCTGTTATTCCATTTATTATCTCCTAATTTGCGCATATTCATTTTGCAGAAATAGCATCAACTATCACCAAAAATGTATCCGAAACCTTGAACATTGTTCAGGAATGGATCAGAAATAAGCGACGGGGCACAAAAATACGAAATGACCAACGAAACAGTGCACAACCACGACCAAGTATAAAAAAAGGCGGACAAATAGTTCAACACAGCCCGGACATTCGTTTCCAAATTTGAATCAAAGTCAAATATCTTCGTTACTGCGCACCCCTCTCACTTCCTCAAAACATCATACCTTGCAAACAATAGTGACATTAGATATGGTCCGTCCATCTCATCAAATTCCAGAATAGGATGTATACAATACTTTAGAACTTTTTTAAAATTTAAATTGTTTTTTAATGAATGATTTTTTTTTATTTTAAATAATATTTCAGGGTGTCTACACCTATTGATAAGCAGTTTGGTTCTCGCACTGAGCTTGTCATACGTTCATGGTTTTGCCCGCTTCACGCTTATTAACTGTTCGGTTTCTTTCAGAACTTCCTCAAACTGATTGTACGAGTCCTACAGGTCCGCCGCCCGTGTTGGTTCTATCCTATTTTTGGACGCCATTCCTTTGCAGTTGTAATGTAAAATTTGTAAGTCAGTCTTGCTCTTTCTGCTATCTTATATATATATTTTGGGACAAGTGTTTTGTAAATTAGCTCAACCATTTCTTTGGAGAGGTGCTCGTCTATGAAAATCAACTGGGGAGCCAGCTCAGATTACCTGGCCATTCAGCTTTTCCTTCTTATAGCTTTCTACCAGGTCTTATTTGACCCCATTCTTACTATTCAGTCTAACAATCATTGTTAAGGTCTGATTTCTTGAAGGCAGCCCTTGTACTGCCCAGAAATAGTAGTCTTGGAGCTCTACCTCAAGGTTTTCTGTCGCCTTATTAAATATTTTCTTCACATCTTCTGACTCCTGGTACAGAATGCCATTAATTATGACATTGTTTTCTTGCTTTATTGCAGAAATAGACTTTAAAAAAAACTTCTAAATTCGAGTACATGTAACGTTTATCTTTTTTGTTGTTTCAGTTGTATGAGATGTGTAGTGAGTTTATTCTGTCTTGATATTCATTTTTTTTTTTTTTAACATACATATTTACTTTTTTGATGTACCATGTGCATATGTGTTACCGGAAATGTTGATTGTTCAAAGATTACAAAAACGCCTAGTCCATCACACGAGTTCCTAAAATGACCAGGTCATGACTATAATGACTAGCAGTGGCGCAAATACGGGAGAACCCCCCCCCCCCAACCTCTTATAAGTTTATTTTTTGTTCATTTAATGAAAATTGAACATAGTGAAAAAATACCTACTTTTTCTCCTATGATTTCAGCCCCCCTCCCCCCAGAAGGAACGATTAGTTACGCTACTGATGACAAGGACGTAATAACGTGTATTTTAATTGTTGTAGGCAAATGCGTTGTTGATTTATAAGATTATAAAGCTGGCCTAGGCTGTCTTGTGAGTGCCGGAGAGGTAGTAGGTACTATCAATCTTGAGGACAAAGAATGACTCAGTAGTGAAAATGAACAAAAAAATAATTTATGCTTTTACATGCTTGTATTACGTTGGTAAGAAAAACCATCTAAAATAATTGTAGAATTAAGTACAATATGACGTTTTATTCTACAGATGAGAGGAAAGCACGAACAAGAAGAAATCTGGAACATCCGAAACGTATAATGAGCTATCACGTTTTCAGAGGTGCATTTCGCTGTACCCCCCCATTTGAGGTACGGGGCTGAAACTTTTGTATTCGTTTGTATATCGTTTGTATACGTTTGTATAGCCCAAATTTTCGTTTGTATACATCCCCCTCCCCCGCTATATTGAAAAAACGTTGGGGGTACAGGGAAATGGTATACCCCCCCCATTTGAGGTACGGGGCTGAAACTTTTGTATTCGTTTGTATATCGTTTGTATACGTTTGTATAGCCCAAATTTTCGTTTGTATACATCCCCCTCCCCCGCTACATTGAAAAAACGTTGGGGGGTACAGGGAAATGGTATACCCCCCCATTTGAGGTACGGGGCTGAAACTTTTGTATTCGTTTGTATATCGTTTGTATACGTTTGTATAGCCCAAATTTTCGTTTGTATACATCCCCCTCCCCCGCTACATTGAAAAAACGTTGGGGGGTACAGGGAAATGGTATACCCCCCCATTTGAGGTACGGGGCTGAAACTTTTGTATTCGTTTGTATATCGTTTGTATACGTTTGTATAGCCCAAATTTTCGTTTGTATACATCCCCCTCACCCGCTACATCGAAAAAACCTTGGGGTACAGGGAAATGGTCTACACTTATTTCCAATATTTAAGATACAGTGCTGAAACTTTTGTATTTGTTTGCATATGATTTGTATACGTTCCCGAAGTTTCGTTTGTATACATCCCCTCGTCCCGCTATATTAACAAAACGTTGGAGGGGGGGTACAGGGAAAGTGTATCCCCCATTTGAGGTAGGTAACTGAAACTTTGTGTATTCGTTTGTAGATCGTTTATTTACGTTTGTATATCCCACATTTTTGTTTGTATACATCTCTATCCCCCGCTAAATCGAAAAACCGTTAGAGGGCAGAAAGTGCACCCCCGCCCCATTTGAGGTACGGGGCTGAAACTTTGTGTAGGTATTCGTTTGTAGATCGTTTGTATACGTTTGTATAAGCCAAATTTTCGTTCGTGTATGCCTAAATACTCTAAACTCTAAATTTTGGGTGCGCTGCAGGAGAATAGTGTTCTTCCTGTTTGTTCGTGTCCGTGGTTGAGGAGTTTATGGTTTCATTTATGTGTCGTTTAAATATACTCTTTTTTCTTTTCTTTTTTCTTCCCCCGTCAACAATATTGTTCGTATATACCTACTGGTTTTGCAATAAAGTAGGTGCATGTTGCCAGCCCCCTCATTGTGGATATGAGGGAAAAAATATTGTCAATAATTTGTTCTTCATTCGTTCTAATTGGTTCAGCCATGTTTAGAATGTGTTCTTACCCCCACCCCCAAAAATTAGCAACTTAGTTTGAGGGGCTGGCAACATGCTAGCCCCTGACATTCGAATTCGGGATTGTAACAAGTCTCGACATTGGTTCTTAATTTGTTCTAATTTGTTCCCCAGTTTTCAGAATTTGTTCTGCCACCCACCCTATTTACAGCCACCAAAAAGAGTGACAGGAACAAGTAATAGCTATAAGCCCACATGAATACTATTTGCGGCACACTAAAATTTGTTCTACATTCGTTCTAATTCCTTCTCTCATCTACACACCTGCGTCCATCACCACTCTGCATTTGCCGACTATTCGAGCTCAGGGGCGGAGGTAGGTGACTTGGTGATCCTTAACTCTTAAGATTCCATATGAATACGATTTGTTGCACTCTGCAATTTGTTCTACATACGTTCTAGTTTGCTCTCTACCCCGCACCTCGGACTCTCAAAATCATACATTTGCCGACTATTTGAACTAGGGGATGGGGGTACGTGACACTTATATATGAATTTTCCACACAAATACGATTTGCTACCGACTGCAATTGGTTCTCTACTCATTTTAATTTGTTCGCTCATCTACACACTAAAATCCGTCGCCTCAAAGCATCGGCCCACAATATGAATTTATGTGGTGGGGGTAGGTGGCCCTAATGCGCGAATTTTCCATATGATGGCGATTTTTCGGGCACTAAAATTTGTTCTCTATTTGTTCTAATTTGTACTTTCATCTACACATGGGCGTCCCTGGAAAAATTTATAAGGGGGTAATTTTTTCAGTAGTGTTCACCTACATTCATCGACGTTCGTAGATTTTTCGGTTGGGGGGGGGGGGAGATCAAAGTGTCTAACAGTCATTTATAATTTATTTTCAGTTATGGTCATTTAAAAATTTAAGAATCAGCAAATTATATCATGAAAGAGAAAACAAAGAATTTAGAATAGGAAAATTCTATTATAATGACCAGGGCTGCAATTTTTATGCGAATGCATATTTTTATCTATGGCGTATAGGTATAAGTTTCAAAAAATTGAGTCAAATGAGCAGCACTTAATCCTGCATATTTCACATATTTTGGCATTTGCCGTATATTTTGCACCAATTCTGCTTATTTTTGAATTCCTCCCCCCCCCTCCAAAAAAAAAGTGTTGAGAATGATGTCCGACTCCAAAAAAAAATTGTGAAGACTTAATGGTCAATGAATCAGTAGAAAAGCTTTTAGAAAAATATGTTCTTTTGCAAGTGAGATAACCTTTCTCTTGCCCGCATCACATTCAACAATCATAAAGAAATTACGAATAGGTGCATTATCTCCTGGGTGCATCTCCGATTAAAAGAAGATTGGACTCTTAAGGAGATACTTTGCTGGATCATTTTAAAATATGATAAAAATTGCCGCAGTGTAGCCAACTCAATTTTTCTTTTGAAACGATATAGTTTGTTACCCAATACCCATATTGTATTTACATATTTACACATATTTTACAATTTTGGCGCATATTTTCGGTATATTATTTAGACTGAATTCAATGCATAAAATATGCGCATATTTCGTTATATTTTGTGCGTAAAAACTGCAGCCCTGATAATTACGATAAATCGAAATATCAGCTTACAAGAGTCTTCGCATCTATGACATGCTCATGTGAGTCGTGTGAGACGTGAACATCATGCGCGTATTAAGGTAGGTGAGCTCAATAAGGCCCTAATTTAAGGTCTTGGCTCTCCAGACTTTCATGTAAGTGATTTCATGTTTTTTCTTTTTTGTGTTATAGTCGTCGATTACAATATTTAAAAATTGGCTAGCTTGAAATTTTTCTAGACTGCTCCACGTTCCTCAGATCTTCTAATAAAAATACCCCTTTTTCAAAACTTGATAAGTCCAGCGCACCAACGAAGGCTGGGCCTATAACCTAATACGACCCAACCTAATACCTAATAAGCCTGACCTGAAATTCGATAAATAAAAAGTTAAGCGTGGTTCAACTAGAAATTTATGAGTAAGTTATACCTGAAATGATAATCAATTGATCTTCCCAGGCTGGGCCTTATTAGGTTACATAACATTATTTTTCGTGAGTATCGCGTACCTCAGTTCTAAATTGCTCAAATTTCACTTTTCTGGCGTCGATCGTTAACCAACTACCACTACAACAACTATCCAATGTTTGATTTCTGGATAGATTCCATTTGACTTAACATAATACTCGTAAATCCTCCAAGTTACACAAAAAACATATCGGAGCACTTTTTACATTATTGGAAAATCATCAACTGGCATATCTCGCACCACCAGTGGATTAATATCTTGATAAAAACGATTGGACAGTGTTGCTATATCATGAAGGAACAACTTTGCTGTACGTTTTAATGCAGTCTAAAACACAGCAGTCAAAATCGGTACATTGGGCCTTATATTGTGGATCCAGGCCTTATCGGGCTCATGTATCTTATGCAATAAAATTCGCCCCCCCCCCCTGAAAATGTAGTATTATAGACGAAGAAGTATATTTAGCTCTATCACGGTACTATTAATTGCGGTATCACACGACACTAATTCGTTTACAAATTTTTGATACCTGCAGGTACCTATAAATATAATTATTGGCCTTTGAATTTGACGGGGGGGGGGGGTAATTTTGATCATTTCTACCCCCTAAATTTTCTGGGGGGGGGGAGGTAGAAATTACCCGTATACACCCTCAGCGACGCCCATGCATGTACAAACAAAAATCCGTCGCTACATTGCGACAATATGAACTTATGTGGTGGGGGTAACTGGCCCTTATGCGCGAATTTCCCAAATAATGACGATTTCTCGGGCACTAAAATTTGTTTCTATTTGTTCTGATTTCTTCTCGAATCTACACACCACAATCCATCATCAATGTGTATTTGAAGTCAATTGAAATTCAGGAGGTGGGCTTAGGTGGCCCTTAAGTCCTAAGTTTCCAGGTAAATGTGATATTCTGCCCACTACAATTTGTTCTCCATTTGTTCTAATATGTACTCTCATCTACACACTAAAATCCGTCGTCGCCAAAAAGCATTGGCCGACAATATGAACATATGTGGTGGGGGTAGGTGGGCCTAATGCACGAGTTTCCCACATACTGGTCATTTTTCGGGCACTACGAATTTCTTCTCTGTTTGTTCTGATTTGTTCTCGAACCATCATCAATGTGCATTTGAAGTCAATAAAAAATTCAGGGGTGGGCTTAAGTGGCCCTTAAATCTTAAGTTTCCATGTAAATGTGATTTTTTGCGCACTACAATTGGTTCTTTATTTGTTCCAATTTATTTTCGAATCTACACACCACAATCCATCATCAATGTGTATATCAAGTCAATCGTAATTCAGGGAGTGATATTAAGCGGCTCTTAAGTCCTATGTTCCCATGTACATGTGATTTTTTGCCAACTATAATTTGTTCTCTATTTGTTCTAATTTGTACTCTCATCTACACCCTATAATTTGCCGCCGCAAAGCATTGGCCAACAATATGAACTTATGTGGTGGTGGTAGATGGCCCTAATGCGCGAATTTCCCACATATTGGCCGTTTTTCAGACACTAAAATTTGTTCTCTATTTGTTCTAATTTTTTCTCGAATCTACGCACCACAATCCGTCATCACTGTGCATTTGAAGTCAGTAGAAATCCGGGGGGGGGGGGCTTAAGTGCCCTTCAAGTCCTATGTTTTCGGGTAAATATGATTTTTTGCCCACTACTGTTTGTTCTCTTTTTGTTCTCATTTGTTCTCATCTGTTCTCGAATATGCACACCACAATCTATCATCAATGGGTATTTGAAAAAGCATTGGCCGAAAATGTGGACTTATGTGTTGGGTGTAAGTGGTCCTTATGTGCGAACTTTCGACATAATTGCGATTCGTCCCCGAATTGTTCTTGGTTCTTATTGTTCCCTCATCTACACCTATCCAACCATACGTGCCCACGATGTACTGTGAAGCGATTCGCAAGGAGAGGGCCTGATCCAAAGAGATGAGGAATCGGAATCGCTCTGTAGGCAGCCCTGACGCTAGAGATTTTGACGTCCCGGACATACAGGAGCATTTGCCTCCCCTGGCAAAAGATAGGAAACAAAATTTTTTTATATTTATTACTAGGGGGCTCCGCCCCCTGCCCGCTTCGCGGGCCCACCCCAGGAGTTAATGAAATCTAGGTTAATTTGCACTATAGAAACACAGAATTTATTTTATGTATATAGGAAAAAAAGTTAACCTCTATGAGGATGCACCTATTATCATTACACAGAGATACACCTTATGTAAATATCAAACTACAGTATATGCATATACTGTAACTATTTCAAATTTAGAAGTGTCCACTGTAGGTAAAGTCGTTGATACATAGAGATAGATGTTCTCATACTGTCCGAGAGAAAAAAGCAGTTTTAATCAAAACATGTATTTTTTCGACTTCACATCAAGTTTACTGTTTCAAGGGAGACACATTGGAAATGTTAAACAAAGGCTAAAGAAATCAAGTAAAACTTCATTTTTCTACCTGCACAGTTCTAATTATGGATTTTAAATATGACAGTTTATGTCATAACAAATGTATTAATATTATTCAGAAGTGAGTTTATCTACTTTACATTTGAAAAACAATATAGCCTAAATGAAGAATTCAATTTCCGAAGTTGGGGTCGGGGTCAACCCAACGGATCCACAATAGATCTGAATCGAAATAAGTTAACCATGAATAATCTTGAGAGGCTGAAACATCGAGAATTAGATTTGCGGAATTGGGGTGGAGACAATCCATCGGGTCCACAATATTATATTATTATTTTTATTTACTGAGAGTGTTATTGCCTTTTGCTGCTATAATCTAACTATTATTAAAACAAACGTAAATTATTAGAAGAGGGTTAATGTATTATTTGAATTGAAAAAGTAAGACGTTCACCAAGAATAACATTGAGAAGCCGGAAAATCGAGTTTTAGATTTTCGTCGTAGGTGGGAGAGTTATAAGAGGCTTATGGAAAATTGTTTTTCAACATCTACAATCAAGAATCTGACTATCGGAGTTGGGGTGCGGTCAACCCCTCGGAATCACAAATTATTTCAATCAAGGAAAAAAAAGTTCACCTACAAAAACTCGAAAGTATACTCTTTTGGTGTTGGGGGCGCGAGTCCACGTTTCCAGTGTACAAAATGTAGCAGTTGAAAAAAGGGGAGGTTTACGTAAAAGAATTCAGAAATTTGAAGAATCGAGAATTAGATTTCCAGAGTTCAGGGCGGGCTTCACCCCTCAAATCCACAATAGCTTCCGTCTTTCAGTTCCACGTTCTCGTCCGAGAACTGGGGCCCTGGGTGGCAAAGATAAGCGCAGGATAAAAAAAATGGAAAAGCTACGTGCAGGCGTATGCCCAAAAATGGGCGGAGGTACTCACACACACACACACGTTTGGTCGACAAACGGCGCAAAATGTGTCTGCCCATTAAAATTTTTCAATCTCATTATTTCTCTCTAAATTGATCATCGCCGCCGCACGTTTTTCGACTGTCGTCGCAACATACGCTTCTTTCATTTTTGTAAGTATTTTATAAATGCAGGCGGCGGCGCACCGGGCATTTGCCCGAATCGCCCTATGACTTACCCGCCCCTGGAAGAGGCTCAAGGTGATAGGTCCACTTTCATTGAGTAGACTGTAAAAAATACATGTATGTGCTTTGTAATACAGTACAAACATAAAGATTTATGCACTGATGCACTGTGACGAAATTAGGAGGCCCACAGTGTACCAAAGAACCTTCAGATGTAAGTAGCATCTTCTGGATGCCCCGTGTAATGAAACCGAGGCCTCATTCAGAAAATAAATATTTGTGTTTGAAACCATAATGCATTGCAAAGGAGTAGTTGATTTCAGCAGGTTTTCAAGTTACTGGCCTACCTATCGTTCTTTTTCTTTGCAGCGTATCCATAGTTGAGTACTTTTACTCCCTATTTGTTGCTATCTGCCCTCGCCAGATGCCCCACATATTTCCACTTAAATTGTTCGACATTATATCCTATATCCTCGCCTCCAGCCATTTCGTACAGTTTTCCATTTGAGATTTTGTCTACCCATCGCAGTCCTAGAAGTTTCCTCAACATAGATCTGAACGTAATTTGTAGCTTCACGATTTGTCTCCTGTAAGGGACCAGGTTTATACTCCATACTTGAGGGCTGGTACCGTTCAGCTATTTAGTGTTTCCATTTTGAGGAAGGTGTTAGAATTCCAGCAAAAAATACATTTTAATGCCCAGAGGTTGTTCCACCCCTTTTTAATACGCCTCATAATTCCTTTATCTCTTTCTTCGAAACTAATAATCTGTCCCACAGATATTCGATTCTGTTACCTCTTCTATCTCTTGCCCATCGATTATTAAATTTTTTCTTTCCACTCTTCCGATTATTTTTGATTTGCTACCATTCAGTTTGAGGCCAGCTTTTTTGCATTCCCTCAATAGCTTTTCTGCCATTTTCTTCAACTCCTTACTATTTTCTGTAAATAAGATACTATAGTTTGCGTACCTTAAATTACTTAGAAATTCTCCATTTATTTTTAGTCCCCTTCTTTTCCACTTCAGATTGCGAAATACATCTTCCAAAATGCAGTTGAAGAGGTTTGGCTACAAGGTATTCCCTTGTTGAACTCCGCTCCTAATTTTGAATTCCCTCCCTTTGCTTTTAAGGCTAGCTCTTGCACTCGAATTTGCATAGTAATTCTGTATATGACTTTAATAAACCCACTTTCAATTCCCTTATTTTCCAGTGCTTTTAACATATACTTATGATCCACTGAATCAACTGCCTCGTGAAAGCCTATGCAAAATATTTCAATTTCTACATCATATTCGTTTGTTTTTTCAATAATTTGGCTCACAACGAAAATATTCTTTACAGTTGAGAAGCCTTTTCTGAATCTCGCCTGTTCACTCCCCTGATGATTTGAATCCAGATGGTTATACATACGTCTTTTTAAGACTGCCATACATGCTTTAAAGATGTTCGCCAAGTTCCACTGTTTTGGACATGTTTTCATAATTCTGATTTTGTTAAATATTTTAATCTGGTGTGGCACTCTCTGATCGCCAAACCTTTTCAGCATTTCGTTCGTAATTCCATCCGGTCCTGGGGCTATGTCATTTTTCAGTCTACATATTTAGTACGTATTCCACTTCTCTCTCCATTATTTCCGGGATTTCTTCCTCCTTTCACCCTCCAGTTTTTGCTATTTTCATGAGCTCGTTTTGCTCGCGGTATAAGTCCTCGTAAAAAATTGTTGCTGCCTCTAGAATTTGTTCTTGATTCTGAGTCACTTTTCCTGTCTGATCTTTTAGCTTCAGCATAACGTCTCTCCCGCCATCGAGTTCGAGCCTAACTTTTTTGGTGGACCAACTTTCTTCCAAAATATCTTGAATTTTTTCCTAATCATATTTCTTAATATGTTCTCTAACATTTTTCTTCACCAATTTTTGTATTTTAGTTCGCTCAGGTTTGTCCAATGGTGTTTTATTTCTATTTTTCCAAAGGTTATTCTTCCTGATTCGAGAGTCTATTTTGAAAGCTTATCCCTGGTTTTCTCTCTAACCCTCGTCACTCCAAACTCTTCAACCGTGTTTTTTAAAGCTTGATCCATACTGTCGTAAAAATTTTCCTCGACTTTCATTTCCTCTTGCACTGATTTTAGTTTCTGGCGTGCGTCCTCTTCCTTTCTGACTGGGATAATCCGCCTTCTTCTCCCTTTACCCTTCCTGTGATTTTCATACTGGACTCACTGCGCCGGGATGCTCAATTACTTATCCACATGAGATTTCAATTCACAGAGGGTCGCCAATAAAGTCTCGAAAATTGAGAAACAGATTTTCGAAGTTGGAGGTGGGGGACACCCATCCAACTCATGAAAGATGAAATAGGAAAAATAAAAAGTTCAACCAGATCCGAAAAATCGATAGTTAAATTTTCAAAGCTGAGGCGACAATCTATCTCTTGGCTTCACAAAACTACCGATCGAAACAAATAATCAAGTTTATGAAACATAAGTTTCAAAATTCGAACAACCGGGAAAAAGAGGGTCACCTCTCGAGTCCACAAAAGATTCAGATCGTGAGAATAAAAACTACTCGAAGAATAAGCATTAAATTCTGAAGAATCGAGAATTAAATTTTCAACGCCTGAGGCGGGTGTCCACCATCGGATCACCAAAACAATTAGATGGAAAAAAAAATTTGTGACTGTCCATACTGAAAGGGCACTTCGGTCCAAAAAAAAATCGACTTTGAGATTATGTTCGATTTTGGTAGGTCAAAGAGTACTGTTTAACACTGTGAGTCTCTGAACTCGAAAAAGCAAAAGTGATAGAGCGCAAGAGTGGACGTCTATAGGCTATCGCGTTCTCGAGATTCCCGTTTGAATCTTTAAGTGTCTCCTGTAAAATTAATGTTTTGGACCGACGTGCCCTTTTAATTTGGACGGTCACATTTATCGAAAAATAATGTTTAAAGTAGATAAACGGCTGCACGAAAGATCCCAATTGAAAAAATAAAAAGGTCTCCAAAAATATTTTTAAAGACCGAAAAATTGAGAATTCTACTCCTCGGGTCCACAAAACACTTCCGATCAGAACAAAAGAGTTTCAAGGAGAGTTATTTCTTAAGTCTGAAAAATCGAGAATTTGATTTTCGGAGTTGGGAGTGGGGTCCACCCCTTAGATGCACAAATTAGTTAGATCGACAAAATAAGGGGTTCGCGGAAAAGTACTGTTCAAGACGGAAAATCATGAATTAGATTCACAGAATTGGGAGCGGGGTGCACTCCTCAGCCCCCAAAAATCTACGAATTGAAAAAATAAAAAGGTTACCAAAAATATTTTTATAGGCCGAAAATTCGTGAATTAGAATGTTCGGACTTGTGGGTGGGGGCACCACCCTTCGAGTCCACAGGAGGCTTAATACAACAACTATGGTTTTACGGAAAACAATTTTTCAAGCCTGTAGATTTTCGGCGTGTAAGTGGGGGTCCACCCCTTGGATCCATAAAAGACTTTGATCCAACATAAATATAAGTTTAGCAAAAAATGATTTTTAAGCCTGAAAAATCGAGATTTTAATTTCCAAGTCTGGGGTGGGGTCAACTCTTCGGTCTCACATAAGATTTCAATTGAAAAAATAAACAATCACCAGGAATAAATTTGAGAGGCTGAAAATCGAGAATTAGATTTCTGCGGTTAGGGTGAGGGTTTACCCCTCAGATCCACAAAACACTTCGATTAACAAAATAAGAGGTTCACAGACAATCGTCGTTCAAGCCTGAAAAATCGAGACAAATGTCCGAAGTTGGGAGTGTAGTCAACCCCTCGGAGAAATGAAGAGTTCATCAAAAATAATTTTAAAGGCCGAAAAATCAAGAATTGTTGAGGGCAAGAATCCACCTTTCGAGTCTAAAAAATGTGGCAATCGAAATGAGAGGAGGTTTATGAAAGATAATTCAGACGTTGAAAAATCGAGAATTAGATTTCCGGAGTTCAGGATGGGCTCCACCCCTCAAGTCCGCAATAGATTTTATAAAAAAAAAAAAAAAATATTTAATAATTCAAAATCGAAAATTAGACTTTCGGAGTTGCGGGTGTAGGTTTACCTATCAGATCCACAAAATACTTCGACCAACGAAACAGAGGTTCACGGAACATTATTGTTCAAGACTGAAAAATCGAGAAGTAGACTCCCAGAGGCGAAAAATATTTTTAAAGGGCAAAAAATCGAAAATTAGATTTTCGGAATTGGGGTGGGATTCCACTCCTCGGGTCCAACAAAGACTTCGATCAGAAAAATAAGGGGATCGCCGAAAATTATCTTTCACGTCAGAAAAATCGAGTATTAGATTTCCAGGGTTGGGGCCGGGTCAACCCATCGGAACTGAACCATTTGACCCCGCAAATGATAACAACTGAAAAATGGAGAAGGTCACTAAAAATATTTCTAAAGGCCAAAAAATCGAGAATTAGATTTTCGGAGTTCGGGTGGGGTACCACCCCGCGGCTCCACCAAAGACTTCGATCAGAAAAATAAGGGGGTTCATCGAAAATTATTTTTCACGTCAGAAAAATCGAGAATTTGATTTCCAGAGTTGGAGGTGGGGTTAACACATCGGGACCACAATAGATTTGAATCGAAAAAATAAAAATTTCATCAAGAATGAATCTGAAAGCCCGGAAAATCGAGATTTATATTTTTGCAGGCAACGGGGGGGGGGGTCTATCCCTTGGGTCTACATATGATTTCGATCGAACAATAGAAGAGTTATGGAAAATCAGCTTTCAATACCTACCAAACAAGAATTTCATGACCGGAGTTGGGGGCGAGGAATCCTGCCCTCTGATCCACATAATACATCGATTAACAAAGTAAAGGGTCCAAAGAAAACTATTGTTGAAGACTGAAGAATCAAGAATTAGACTTCCGGAGTTGGGAGCAGTGTCAATCCTTTGGTCCTATAGAAAACATGAACAGTTCATCGAAAGTAATTTTTTAAAGGCCGAAAAATCAATAATTACACTTTCAGGGTTTGGACGGGTCTACTTTTTGAGTCTACAGAATGTATCAATCGCAAAAAGAAGTTAAATACAATTGCAAAGTTTGAAGCATCGAGAGATAGATTTTCAGGAATTCGGGATGCGTTTTACCTCTCAAATCCACATTAGATTTCAACCGAAAAATAAATTATAGCAACAATACCTACTTTTAAAGGCCAAAATATCGAAAATAATATTTTTGTGATTGGGGGTTGGGGATGGGGAGGGGGCACCCGTCTGATCCACAAAAAGCTTCGATCAACAAAATGAGAGGTTCGCGGAAAATTATTTATAAAGCCTGAATATTCGAGAATTGGACTTCCAAGTTGGGGGTGTGGTCGACCCCCCGGCCCCATAAAAGATTCCAATTGAAATACAAAAATGGTCACCAAAAATATTTCTGACGATCGAAAAATCAAGAATTAGATTTTCGAAGTTGTGGGCGGCGGATCACTCGTCCTCGGGTCCACAAAATACTGCGAACAAAGAAATAAGCATGGAAAATTATTTCTTAAGCCGACAAAATAGAGAATTCAATTTCCGGAGTTGGGGGCGGAGACAGTCCATCGGGTCCACAATACTATATTATTATTTTTATTTACTGAGAGTGTTATTGCCTTGCTGCTATAATCAAACTATTATTAAAACAAATGTAAATTATTAAAAGAGGATTGACGTATTATTTGAATTGAAAAAATAAGTCGTTCTCCAAGAATAACTTTGAGAAGCTGAAAAATCGAGTTTTTTTGATTTTCGTCGTGGGTAGGAGAGTTATTCCTTGATCCACAAAAGATCTCGATTAAAAATAAGGGGTTTATGGAAAATTGTTTTTCAACATCTATAATCGAGAATTTGATTTCCGGAGGTGGGGTGTGGTCTACCCCACGGATCCACGAATTATTTCAATAAATAAATAAATAAAAAGTTCACCAACGAAAACTCGAAAATATACTCTTTTGGTGTTGGGGGCGCGACTCTACTTTTCCCGTGTAGAAAATGTATCAGTTGAAAAAAGGGAAGGCTTACGTAAAATAATTCAGAAATTTGAAGAATAGAGAATTAGATTTTCAGAGTTCAGGACGGGCTTCACCCCTCAAGTCCACAATAGATTTTATTCAAAAAAATTAAAGGTTCACGAAAAATGAATATTGAAGTCCGAAGATTCGAGAATTTGATTTTCGGAGTTGGGGTTGAGGGTCCACATGTCGAATCCACAAAATACTTCGATCAACAAAATAAGGGGTTCGCGAAAATTATTGTTCAAGCCTGAAAAATCGATAATTAGACTTCCGGAGTTGAGGTGATGGTCCACCCCTCGGAACCACAACAGACTTAAACAATCGAAAATCATTTTTCACGTCAGAAATATCGAGAGTTTGATTTGCAGAGTTGAGGGCGGGGTCAGCTCATCGGGACTCAACCATTAGACCCCACAAATGATTACAACTGAAAAACGCAAAAGGTCGCTAAAAAGATTTCTACAGGCCAAAAAAATGAGGATTCGATTTTCGGGGTTAGAAGTGGGATTCCATTCCTCGGATTCACAAAATAATTTAGAAGTTTGAAGAATCGAATGTTATATTTTTGGAGTTGGGCCTCAAATGGGGCGGGGGTGCACTTTCTGCCCCCTAACGTTTTTTCGATTTAGCGGGGGATAGAGATGTATACAAACAAAAATGTGGGATATACAAACGTAAATAAACGATCTACAAACGAATACACAAAGTTTCAGTTACCTACCTCAAATGGGTGACACACTTTACCTGTACCCCCCCCCCCCCTCCAACGTTTTGTTAATATAGCGGGACGAGGGGATGTATACAAACGAAACTTCGGGAACGTATACAAATCATATGCAAACAAATACAAAAGTTTCAGCACTGTATCTTAAATATTGGAAATAAGTGTAGACCATTTCCCTGTACCCCAAGGTTTTTTCGATGTAGCGGGGGAGGGGGATGTATACAAACGAAAATTTGGGCTATACAAACGTATACAAACGATATACAAACGAATACAAAAGTTTCAGCCCCGTACCTCAAATGGGGGGGGGGTATACCATTTCCCTGTACCCCAACGTTTTTTTCAATGTAGCGGGGAGGGTGATGTATACAAACGAAAATTTGGGCTATACAAACGTATACAAACGATATACAAACGAATACAAAAGTTTCAGCCCCGTACCTCAAAAGGGGGGGTATACCATTTCCCTGTACCCCCAACGTTTTTTCAATGTAGCGGGGGAGGGGGATGTATACAAACGAAAATTTGGGCTATACAAACGTATACAAACGATATACAAACGAATACAAAAGTTTCAGCCCCGTACCTCAAATGGGGGGTATACCATTTCCCTGTACCCCCCCCCCCCCAACGTTTTTTCAATATAGCGGGGGAGGGGGATGTATACAAACGAAAATTTGGGCTATACAAACGTATACAAACGATATACAAACGAATACAAAAGTTTCAGCCCCGTACCTCAAATGGGGGGGTACAGCGAAATGCACCTAATTATTTTTGATGAACTCTTTGTTTCTCCGAGGGGTTGACCACACTCCCAACTTCGGACATTTGTCTCGATTTTTCAGGCTTGAACGACGATTGTCTGTGAACCTCTTATTTTGTTAATCGAAGTGTTTTGTGGATCTGAGGGGTAAACCCTCACCATAACCCCAGAAATCTATTTCTCGATTTTCAGCCTCTCAAATTTATTCCTGGTGATTGTTTATTTTTTCAATTGAAATCTTATGTGAGACCGAAGAGTTGACCCCACCCCAGACTTGGAAATTAAAATCTCGATTTTTCAGGCTTAAATATCATTTTTTGCTAAACTTATATTTATGTTGGATCGAAGTCTTTTATGGATCCAAGGGGTGGACCCCCACTTACACGCCGAAAATCTACAGACTTGAAAAATTGTTTTCCGTAAAGCCATAGTTGTTGTATTAAGTCTCCTGTGGACTCGAAGGGTGGTGCCCCCACCCACAAGTCCGAACATTCTAATTCACGAATTTTCGGTCTATAAAAATATTTTTGGTAACCTTTTTATTTTTTCAATTCGTAGATTTTTGGAGGCTGAGGAGTGCACCCCGCTCCCAATTCTGAAAGTCTAATTCATGATTTTCCGTCTTGAACAATACTTTTCCGCGAACCCCTTATTTTGTCGATCTAACTACTTTGTGCATCTAAGGGGTGGACCCCACTCCCAACTCCGAAAATCAAATTCTCGATTTTTCAGACTTGAGAAATAATTCTCCTTGAAACTCTTTTGTTCTGATCGAATGTGTTTTGTGGACCCGAGGAGTAGAATTCTCAATTTTTCGGTTTTTAAAAATATTTTTAGAGACCTTTTTCTTTTTTCAATTGGGATCTTTCGTGCAGTCGTTCATCTACTTTAAACATTATTTTTCGATAAATGTGACCGTCCAAATTAAAAGGGCACGTCGGTCCAAAACATTAATTTTACAGGAGACACTTAAAGATTCAAACGGGAATCTCGAGAACGCGATAGCCTATAGACGTCCACTCTTGCGCTCTATCACTTTTGCGTTTTCGAGTTCACAGACTCACAGTGTTAAACAGTACTCTTTGACCTACCAAAATCGAACATAATCTCAAAGCCGATTTTTTTTGACCGAAGTGCCCTTTCAGTATGGACAGTCACAAATTTTTTTCCCCATCTAATTGTTTTGGTGATCCGATGGTGGACCCCCGCCTCAGGCGTTGAAAATTTAATTCTCGATTCTTCAGAATTTAATGCTTATTCTTCGAGTAGTTTTTATTCTCACGATCTGAATCTTTTGTGGACTCGAGAGGTGACCCTCTTTTTCCCGGTTGTTCGAATTTTGAAACTTATGTTTCATAAACTTGATTATTTGTTTCGATCGGTAGTTTTGTGAAGCCAAGAGATAGATTGTCGCCTCAGCTTTGAAAATTTAACTATCGATTTTTCGGATCTGGTTGAACTTTTTATTTTTCCTATTTCATCTTTCATGAGTTGAAGGGGTGTCCCCCACCTCCAACTTCGAAAATCTGTTTCCCAATTTTCGAGACTTTATTGGCGACCCTCTGTGAATTGAAATCTCATGTGGATAAGTAATTGAGCATCCCGGCGCAGTGAGTCCAGTATGAAAATCACAGGAAGGGTAAAGGGAGAAGAAGGCGGATTATCCCAGTCAGAAAGGAAGAGGACGCACGCCAGAAACTAAAATCAGTGCAAGAGGAAATGAAAGTCGAGGAAAATTTTTACGACAGTATGGATCAAGCTTTAAAAAACACGGTTGAAGAGTTTGGAGTGACGAGGGTTAAAGAGAAAACCAGGGATAAGCTTTCAAAATAGACTCTCGAATCAGGAAGAATAACCTTTGGAAAAATAGAAATAAAACACCATTGGACAAACCTGAGCGAACTAAAATACAAAAATTGGTGAAGAAAAATGTTAGAGAACATATTAAGAAATATGATTAGGAAAAAATTCCAGATATGTTGGAAGAAAGTTGGTCCACCAAAAAAGTTAGGCTCGAATTCGATGGCGGGAGAGACGTTATGCTGAAGCTAAAAGATCAGACAGGAAAAGTGACTCAGAATCAAGAACAAATTCTAGAAGCAGCAACAATTTTTTACGAGGACTTACACCGCAAGCAAAACACGAGCTCATGAAAATAGCAAAAACTGGAGGGTGAAAGGAGGAAGAAATCCCGGAAATAATGGAGAGAGAAGTGGAATACGTACTAAATATGTAGACTGAAAAATGACATAGCCCCAGGACCGGATGGAATTACGAACGAAATGCTGAAAAGGTTTGGCGATCAGAGAGTGCCACACCAAGTTAAAATATTTAACAAAATCGGAATTATGAAAACATGACCAAAACAGTGGAACTTGGCCAAAATAATATTATTACACAAACAAGGAGGGAGGAACTCATTGAAAATTACAGGCCAATATGCTTAACATCGAACATCTTTAAAGCATGTATGGCAGTCTTAAAAAGACGTATGTATAACCATCTGGATTCAAATCATCAGGGGAGTGAACAGGCGAGATTCAGAAAAGGCTTCTCAACTGTAAAGAATATTTTCGTTGTGAGCCAAATTATTGAAAAAACAAACGAATATGATGTAGAAATTGAAATATTTTGCATAGGCTTTCACGAGGCAGTTGATTCAGTGGATCATAAGTATATGTTAAAATCACTGGAAAATAAGGGAATTGAAAGTGGGTTTATTAAAGTCATATACAGAATTACTATGCAAATTCGAGTGCAAGAGCTAGCCTTAAAAGCAAAGGGAGGGAATTCAAAATTGGGAGCGGAGTTCAACAAGGGGATACCTTGTCGCCAAATCTCTTCAACTGCATTTTGGAAGATGTATTTCGCAATCTGAAGTGGAAAAGAAGGGGACTAAAAATAAATGGAGAATTTCTAAGTAATTTAAGGTACGCAAACTATATTATCTTATTTACAGAAAATTGTAAAGAGTTGAAGAAAATGGCAGAAAAGCTATTGAGGGAATGCAAAAAAGCTGGCCTCAAACTGAATGGTAGCAAATCAAAAATAATCGGAAGAGTGGAAAGAAAAAATCTAATAATCGATGGGCAAGAGATAGAAGAGGTAACAGAATCGAATATCTGTGGGACAGATTATTAGTTTCGAAGAAAGAGATAAAGGAATTATGAGGCGTATTAAAAAGGGGTGGAACAACCTCTGGGCATTAAAATGCATTTTTTGCCGGAATTTCAACACCTTCCTCAAAATGGAAACACTAAATAGCTCAACGGTACCAGCCCTCAAGTATGGAATACAAACCTGGTCCCTTACAGGAGACAAATCGTGAAGCTACAAATTACGTTCAGATCTATGTTGAGGAAACTTCTAGGACTACGATGGGTAGACAAAATCTCAAATGAAAAACTGTACGAAATGGCTGGAGGCGAGGATATAGGATATAATGTCGAACAATTTAAGTGGAAATATGTGGGGCATCTGGCGAGGGCAGATAGCAACAAATAGGGAGTAAAAGTACTCAACTATGGATACGCTGCAAAGAAGAAGAACGATAGGTAGGCCAGTAACTTGAAAACCTGCTGATATCAACTACTCCTTTGCAATGCATTATGGTTTCAAACACAAATATTTATTTTCTGAATGAGGCCTCGCTTTCATTACACGGGGCATCCAGAAGATGCTACTTACATCTGAAGGTTCTTTGGTACACTGTGAGCCTCCTAATTTCGTCACAGTGCATACATCTTTATGTTTGTACTGTATTACAAAGCACATACATGTATTTTTTACAGTCTACTCAATGAAAGTGGACCTATCACCTTGAGCCTCTTCCAGGGGCGGATAAGTCATAGGGCGATTCGGGCATATGCCCGGTGCGCCGCCGCCTGCATTTATAAAATACTTAGAAAAATGAAATAAGCGTATGTTGCGACGACAGTCGAAAAACGTGCGGCGGCGCTGATCAATTTAGAGAGAAATAATGAGATTGAAAAATTTTAATGGGCAGACACATTTTGCGCCGTTTGTCGACCAAACGTGTGCGTGTGTGTGAGTACCTCCGCCCATTCTTGGGCATACGCCTCCAAGTAGCTTTTCCATTTTTTTTTATCCTGCGCTTATCTTTGCCACCCAGGGCCCAAGTTCTCTGACGAGAACGTGGAACTGAAAGACAGAAGCTATATTGTGGACTTGAGGGGTGAAGCCCGCCCTGAACTCTGGAAATCTAATTCTCGATTCTTCAAATTTCTGAATTCTTTTACGTAAACCTCCCCTTCTTTTCAACTGCTACATTTTGTACACTGGAAACGTGGACTCGCGCCCCCAACACCAAAAGAGTATACTTTCGAGTTTTTGTTGGTGAATTTTATTTTTCTTGATTGAAATAATTTGTGATTCCGAGGGGTTGACCGCACCCCAACTCCGATAATCAGATTCTTGATTTTAGATGTTGAAAAACAATTTTCCATAAACCCCTTATTTTTGATCGAGATCTTTTGTGGATCAAGGAATAACTCTCCCACCTACGACGAAAATCTAAAACTCGATTTTCCGGCTTCTCAATGTTATTCTTGGTGAACGTCTTACTTTTTCAATTCAAATAATACGGTAACTCTCTTCTAATAATTTACGTTTGTTTTAATAATAGTTAGATTATAGCAGCAAAGGCAATAACACTCTCAGTAAATAAAAATAATAATATAATATTGTGGACCCGATGGATTGACTCCACCCCAATTCCGCAAATCTAATTCTCGATCTTTCAGCCTCTCAAGATTATTCATGGCTAACTTTTTTCGATTGAGATCTATTGTGGATCCGTTGGGTTGACCCCGATCCCAACTTCGGAAATTGAATTCTCCATTTGGTCGGCTTAAGAAATAATTTTCCGTGAGCCCCTGTTTATTTTTTTGTTCGAAGTCTTTCAAAGAGTCATAAGGTATATCAGAACAGTGAAATTTGTAGCCGTAATAGTATTTAACTCACAAATCATTGATTTATGCAGTATTTTTGTGTTATTGAATTTCTCTCTAGGGACCATAACTAGAAATTTCAGAAGGGAACGTATACTCAGAAGTCCGAAAAATCGTAAAAAATGGTTACTCGATCGATAATGAATTAAAATGGAGTAAAGCCTAAACAAAATTCAATTTTTTGCATGTAATAGGCTATATTGTTTTTCATATGTAAAGTAGATAAACTCACTTCTGAATAATATTAATACATTTGTTATGACATAATCTGTCATATTTAAAATCCATAATTAGAACTGTGCATGTAGAAAAATGAAGTTTTACTTGATTTCTTTAGCCTTTGTTTAACATTTCCAATGTGTCTCCCTTGAAACAGTAAACTTGATGTGAAGTCGAAAAAATACATGTTTTGATTAAAACTGCTTTTTTCTCTCGGACAGTATGAGAACATCTATCTCTATGTATCAACGACTTTACCTGCAGTGGACACGTCTAAATTTGAAATAGTTACAGTATATGCATATACTGTAGTTTGACATTTACATAAGGTGTATCTCTGTGTAATGATAATAGGTGCATCCTCATAGAGGTTAACTTTTTTTCCTATATAAATAAAATAAATTCTGTGTTTCTATAGTGCAAATTAACCTAGATTTCATTAACTCCGGGGGTGGGCCCGCGAAGCGGGCAGAGGGCGGAGCCCCCTAGTTTTCTATAATATTATTAAATTATTGGAATTTCATTTTGTTTTTGTTTCAACCAATTTTTTTTATATCTCGCTCGTTTTTTTAGGGGATGACTGAAATTTTTCAATTCAAATTCGTGGAATTGGTTTTAGAAATTTGAGTTGTTTTTATTTCCTTAAAATCGTTGTCATAACTTTGATTCGTTTTTTAAAATGTGATTACAATTTTTCTTAAATCGTGATTAATTCTTTGTATGATTTTTTGAAGACACAAGATATTAATAAGGTCCATTTTCCCATTTTTGTAGAATTATTCTTATTTTAAAATTATTTTTCCTTCACAATTCTTGATTAACACACTGATTATTTCTTCATTTTTTATGAATCGCCGGCAAACTGAACTTGCGTATTTCAGTGGGGCGACGATTTTTGGTACCTATCAGACCAGATTTATTTCACTTTCTCAAATTTTTCGAGTTTTATGATTTTTTTTTTTACAAAAATAATTACACTCGTAGTTGTCATAAGTCTTTGATCAGTCTTCCAGAGCGTGACTATGATTATTAATGAATCTTACTCAATTTTCATGTACGAGTTATTTAAAGACTTACGATATCAACTGAATTAAATTTGCAAGTTTGTCAAATTTTTCACATTTGCCACCTCTATTTTTTTTTTTTTTTTTACTTGACCCGTTAATTATTCCTTCCCTTTTAGGTGAACATAATTTTCCGTGATACGTACACAGATATTGTACTTTGTACACGAATTTTTTTAGTCAGACCCATCCTATCAAATCACATTCAGTTTTCCGTTTTGTCGCATTACCTGACCTTCAAGATTTTTCCCTTGTAAATTCGTACTCAAAATTTATATTTTTCCTCAACATTCATAATTACGGGATTATTTCGTGACTACAGTTTTCCATAAATATTTTCAGGATTCTGCATAGGCAGTACAGTTGGAGAGAATTGTGGCATCACTTCAGCTATGTACCTAGATAAACAGAGTTCGTGGTGGGAGATGTGACGGACTTCTGTTGAAATATACGCGAAGATTACAAGGGAACTCGTCTGGGCTTATATACTGTAACACTAAATGGAAGAATGACGTCCCATAAGTTTTGCAACATCGCAGTACGTCGGATTACCCTTTCATTGCAACGAAGTCTAGATATATTTGCAGATGCCACAATTCCCTTTGATGGTAGGGGACGTCACTTGGCTATCAAGTTTAAAAAGTACGTTTTTTAAAGGTGAATGTTTGTTCAGCGTATTCTCATTAGTAGTATACTTTTTTTAGTTTTTATTTTAAACGGTAAATTCATGGAGACGTCAGGTTACCTGTAGAGGTAAAGGACGTCATTTCTCCTGTAGCAATCTATATATATATATATATATATATATACACAT